>LD480854.1:46190-77585 GCA_001465055.1 Ptychodera flava
TATAGTGTGTGTGTGTGTGTGTGTGTGTGTGTATCACGAAAACGGAGTCAGCTTGGACTTCTGCCGCGCAAAAAAATAAATAAATAAATGCAGCCACTAATGTTTTTTATAGACAAAACTTCCAGACAATGTAGCAAATGTCATGAAATCTTTTTTTTATTGAAAAGGCGTACTTGTGATACCAGGACTAACTTTTATGAACGTGTTAATTTCATCACGGATGTGTTAGACAAATATATCCATATCTTGAACAAAAAAAAAACTGAAAAAAGTTAAATCTCAATATTATCAATGATTTTATCCAACTCAGAAACTGAAGTGATGGTTTTCCGTCTTTCGGAAAAACAACTGACGCGGATAGTGTCTACGGAAAAACATACTACGTATATCGCTGGTATGAACGGGGGAAGGGGCAGAGGAGTCGGTCACACAGTCTATGACGGTGTGCTCGCTGTCGTCGGAATTTCATCTGGACGTTTATGACAGACATGCGGTGATTTTGGTGGCATCAAATAACATGTATAAGGTGTATAATACTGGCAATACGTGTACGATGGTAGCAATCTATATTGAGCTGCCTGCTGCGGCGTTTGTTCGGTTGTTGCTGTCCTAGCCCTACGTACGATGCTTTGTGTTCCCGACGTATGTGGTGGGAGGCCGTATAACAGGTATAACGCCGGGAACACAGAATCGTACGCAGGACTAGGGCTAATGCTGCCCCAGTTTCGCTGAGGCTACCACCTCGATTGACCAAGAAAGTTAGTGTAAATGCAGACGCTGGAAACGTGATACCGCGCCGTTCAAGCTCTCTCTGTACAGGATTTACCGTATTTTTAGCTTTATTCTCAACTCATTATAAGAAACTTTTTGTCACAATAAGAATACTTTACTTTACTTTACTTTACTTTATTGCTCAACAACACATTCAAGGCCCGTGGTAAGGCAAAAATTACAATACTCAGCAAATACTGGATGAAGCTGCTGCTGGGGGAGGAACTAAAGTACAAGAAATAAATTTGGCAAGAGGTAGTTTATCTTTGTGAGTAAAGATATAAATGAACTTTTCTCTGTCATTCAAATCAAGAAAGCCTGGATTATACAAACTTGTGGATGAAAATAGACCATCTCGATACGTTCTGTATTTAGGACATTCTATTACAAAGTGAAATTCATCCTCAACTAAAGACTTACAAAACTTGCAGAATCTTTAATTTGCAGGAACTTTTGGAATTGACTTTCTACCCAGTTCTATTTGTAGGTTATGATCCGAAATTCTTAGTTTTGTTAGCCACCTCCTATAGGTAAAAAAGATCTTGTTATACAAGTAATTTTCAAATTCAAATTTTGTCTTAAAAAGTCTGTAAGTTCGGAGCTTATTCCTCTGCATTCCACACTTCCTTGTATCATTATGAATGTTTCTCAGCCATGTTTGTTCATAAGTTTCACATAAACTATCATATACATTATTAACTGTGGAATTGATATTGCAAACACAAGACCATATATCGCTCCCACTGCGAGAGTTCAATATGCTTTGTATATAATTATACCAGTCTGAATTCAATACTAATTGAATCATTTGTTTGATGTGTGGGGTTGATTGAATAGGCGGTGTGGTGTGTCTTTGGTGGCGTTCAGATTGGGTGTTCTGTCTGAATAAAAAAACGTCAGTGGCTGCATTATTTTATTGCGCGGCACAATAGAGAGTCCAGGCTTACTCTGTATTCGCTGTAATGCTGCCAATAATCGCAATGAGCCTCGTATGTTTCGATATTTGAAAGTATTCAAAGCAATAATTTTAGATATCACCGTTATGCGATATGATACATTACACTCTTTTTCATCTTAAAACAAACCTCATTTAGGCTGAAACTAAATATTTTCAATACAGAGAATCAGACTTACAGTAATCTTCGACAAAAACTTTGGTTTCGAATTCCGTCAGTATAAGTTCAGAGCCAGGTGGTCTAATTATGTCAACTGATACCGCATCTTGGCCCTGTAATTTAAATTAACAGTCTAAAGTAACCTCGAACACCTCAGCTTCTTAGGGGTGGTAGAAACCATACTATTCTAACGAATTCTATCATATACTTTCTTTGGCACGACTGGTGGTACAAAGAATGAGAAGATATGGGAATGGTCAATTTCCCCGGCCTTGGCGCGGTGGATAATTATTTGCTAATATCAAAAGGTGGCCGACACCCCTATTCCCTATTTCAACTTTCGAAAACAGGGTGATCCCCGAGAAAAAGGTAAAACGAAAGTTGAAGTATAAATAATGACACAAATTTCTCTAATTACAAAGTAATGGTATCTGTTACTTAAGTTTCATTTATCCTGCAATCTTCAGACAGAACTAAAAGTAGTCAGCTCTACTCTGTTTTTGACGTCTCTAGTCAATTATTGACAGAGCATCGAGTAACTCTAACATAAGCAAGCGATGTAATCTTTATACATCAGAAAAGTTACACACTATCAATGCTAACAAATCTGCGCTGTAAAACAAACGCTCAGAGTTGGTTTCAAAATGCACAACCAAAACAAATATTATTTATCAAATTTTAGCACAACCAAGAAATAGAATGGTGCGTTCCAACCACATAAATGATAGTGTGGAGCTATAAATAATATATATATATCTATATCTATATCTATATCTATATATATATATATATATATATATATATATATATATATATATATATATATATATATATATATATATATATATATAAACAGTCGTTCATTCTGGTTATGTAAAACTGTTGACATGTAAGTTGCAGTACAGGAATTTCATATTTCAATACAATGTTTTGAATAAGCTGTGAATGTATTTCACAGTTTCTACACATAACCAGATGTCCAGGACTGTCGGTGCACAATTGATGTCAATCATTTATATCAAAGAGAGAACAGCAATAAATCAAAAACTTCAGTGGGTTATAGACTGTTGCCAGCCATTATGTTGAGTGTGCAGCCATTTGTTGAGTGTTTATGAACCCATGCTTGGCTCACTGAAAGTCTGTGGGTAAAGCTTAACATATTCAAGGGAGTTACATGTAGCTGCGTATTTTTACAATATTTCATGATTTTTATTCTGTAAATTAACGACAGACATGCCAAGACGTTAGGTTGTCAACACAGCCTACATATGTATCAAATAGACATATACAGTAGGTCCAATAATCAGTATCAATCGAGAAAAATAGTCAAAACATGATTTTGTCTAGACTGAAAATCCCCTTTTTGCATATACATATACAGGCTATTTTACAAGCTTGATACTGGCCATTGCGATGTACCTTTAAGCCTTTCATTATCATGATGGACCGCTATAGAGGAAAAAGGGAGTGAAAAGGTTCAGAGAGTGCATTACACTGGTTGATATTGCAGAAACGAAGTTTTATTGTCCAAAAGTACCACTATTCTCCCTGAAAGGAGAACTTTAACTCCGTGTTTTCATGATAATTTTGGTATAAACGTTTATTTTCAGTGATAATGGAATTATTTCAGTTCTCTGAAACCGTCCTTTAATAGTTGTCCTTGTACCAATATCTTCCAAGTTTTTGAATATGAATTTTGCTTTTTTCCTGTTACCTTTTTAATGACAGGTTCAGAAACTTTATAAAGTATCACTACCACTAGTAATAACAAAGTGCAATCACGACTTTACCAAAAGAATGGATAGGAGCAAATAAAAATGAGCTATTTTGCTGGAATCCAATTACATTATATCTCCTGAGAACTTGGGTGAAGCCCTGGAATACTACTTTTTATAAGTTTTAGCCACATTTGATGTGCACAGTTTCAGAGAGGACCCTCACAAAAAGTACAGCTAATGATGAAAAAACCTGCCTTTTTAACTGTCATTATACTCATGAAAAATTGCCTTTTGTTTGAAAGCCTGTGACAGGAAGAAAACTAGTTGCATCAATGAGAATGAAAAATACCTTGTCATTTTTCTCTTTCTAAAATATGTCACTGTATCAATGTATTGTTAAAAATTTGTGCTGGTTGTTCTCTCATACCGAGTTCTCATGGAAAACACATTAAAGGATCAGGATTTTGCCATGCTTAGTATATGAACTGCAGAGTTAATAATGATTTGTACGCTTTGCAAACTTGACTATCAATTTGCAAAAATTCAGATATCTCTGACATATATATCTGATATATTCAAATTATGCTCGCGAAGGGCGCGCATGAAACTCTAACTGAATGATGCAATTTGTAGCTGGTATAACGCTTAACAAAACAGACTTTCAATTTGTAAACATCCATGGATGTTTAATACTTTAATACATAAAAGACAGATTAGCGATATCTGCAGATATCGCTGATATATCTTTTATGTATTAAAGTTACAAGCCCGAAGGAAGCGCCGGCAAATGCAACTGGATGCTTATACGATACATTGATACATTTTATTCAAGTGTGAGCCCGAGTCATAATTCGAAAAACACACCAACCCTCTATCGAGCATTCCAAAAATGTGGTGACCCCCATCATGAAGACAGTCAAAAACATGTTGACTCCTCCACCATGGAGCCATCCCAAGGCTGAAGAAACTGACCAGTCCTTTAAGTTGACAAACAAAGAGTAAATTATGTTACCCGTGTGGGCATGTGTGATCAGGAGAGTACCTAAACGTTTCAATAATTAAAGCATCCATGTCAAATGGACCTATCGAATATAATACCTACATGTCAGATGTCAAACACCTTTTTCGTACAAGCTCAAACAGTGTCCGAGCGTCCTATTGTTTGACGGAATACACTTTCACAGCTTGTTTACTTGAGCCGCTAACAATTTCGTTTAGTTTGAACATAAACCCTAAATCCTCCATGTTAATAACAGTTGAGAATTACTTGCGAAGGAGATTTGGGTGGGCAACAAACAGAAGGAGCTAAATAGATACATCGTTAAGGCTTGTGTGGTTTTTTTGTAAATGTAATATTTGGTATTTGTCACAAAGAATCAATTACGTGCTTGCTTTTCCCATTGCTCACGAGGAAGATAAAGACGCGTGTACAAGAGCTAACCAAATAACAACAAAAACAACAACAACAACAACAACAACAACAACAACAACAATAATAATAATAACAATAATAATGTGTAAATAAGAATGCGAAAATGATCTATATTTGCAAGCGCATGCGCGAGTAGAATGGAATGATGAATGAAAGATTGCGAGAGTATATAGAAGGCCTTGATAGGTTGTTAAACGTTTCACGTACTAATAGGGTTATGAACGACAGACACCTCGAAACAAAAGGCTGAAAAGATGAACGAGAATTGAGTATCATACACTTTCATAATTTCCACGGTGTAATCTTGGTAAGGAGTGCGAAACTGTACACCGTCAATCTGAAAACGGCTACCCTCGCACCCGCATTCGCATGTTTTGATATCACTTGAAGAGCGTGAATGGTATGACGTGAAAAGGCTGCTGCAGTGATTGGACGAAAAAATCGCTCGATGTTGGTTAAAAGGCAAAAAAATACAATATCACATCTTTTGACCATTACTTTATTCTACGACGGTGCAGTAGGTAAAAGGATCATACGTTGTGAAGAAATCTATATCAGTAAATGACAGTTGACATGGAAATTAATTCAATTTCGGAACGATTGCTTGGCGTGCTGCGATAAGCACGTTAACTTTTCTCATTACATATACTAACTCCGTCAATTGTTCAGTGATGAAAAATTTGCATCAAACGTGTAGAAAGGACAGTAACAATACAATGTGTATTCGATATATACGTGCACTCGTCGTCAATAAAGAACGCCGATTTCATCGCGCTTGGGGGAATATATTACTAGTGATTGGATTGTGCTTGATGCACGGCAAGGCAGCCTGAAAGAATTGCCGGACGACAACACCTCCTCGCTTTCATGCAGTGCAGCGCGAAACTTGTGCAGATCTTCGGTGTTTCAGACATTGCCCTGAAACACGGGGCACGCGGTTAGATAGATCACATGTATTGTAAATTCAGTGATTATAGTTAAAGTATGTGTATACTGGCTGCAACATCTACGTGCACTGCAACCGGATGCACGTTTCACCCTTGGTACATTGAATATCAACACTCGCTATATCTTGTCACGAGAAGCAATTTTCCCATTGTGCCATCTCGTTCTATGATTAAAGGGCACGAAAAGGACATTGTCTGGGTATCGTGATTGCATTGTATAGCATTTGAATTTTCATGCAATACGAGGGCAAGTGAACGTTCTTCAGATCGAATCTAAATTGAAAAGCGACTCACCGATCTATGTGTATCTGTTGGGCTTTCATCAGCCGTTCTGTTTCTATAACATGACCAATCGAAGTCCCTTGAAGACGCTTCATTAATGGTGTAACAAGTGATGGCTACAAGCGTGAATAATAATTTCACAATGTCAGCCATATTGGAATGCTGTCGGAACAAACACATGACAAACCATGTGAATAAAATCATACACTTGTATATGCATTGATTTATTCAATAGGTATACTGGTATCTATAGATATGTCATGAAGAAATGTCTTAAGTTTGCGCCCATTTCCTTACAACTCAGCTCTGAATCAATCTATGGAAATCAATTCATCAGTTGTTCATGTTTACTTGGTTTTAAAGGTGGAAACGTTTTCACGGGGACAATTTCCCCAAACGAATTGTAATAAATGACAACCCTCTCCTGTAACATGTGTAATATCATGCACTTTCTTGCAGTAGAATGACCTCCTATTACATTCATATAATGTTTATGCATGGTATACACGTACAGAGCAGCCCAAGGTGAAATCCCACACCAAACAACAGCAGCACCCTTCTGAGGCGAAAAGCAAAGGGCGCGTTTCTAGAATAGGATCACTGGATGATCAAAAGGCGGGATATTGTTACGGGAGAGGGGTACTTCAGGTGCCTCGTCCTATAGTATTTAGGTCATGGCAGTAAAGCCAGTAAACAGACCTCTCCGTTGCCATAGGCAACAGTGACAGCCCATAACACAGTTTCTTTCTTTCTTATTTCTTTCTTAAAGTGTCGCACGACTGAATGGCGCCCTTCCGCGACTGTGTACTCAAATGATAAATATTTTTTGACATGGACCGGTAAATATGAAAACTTTCCCTGTGGCGTCATCTCTTATACAAGAGGAAATATATATGCGACCGTATTCGTGCTGACTAACAAAGTTTAAGTGAAAGTTTAGCATTAGTGACCGTGCAAACCATCGTGGCAGGCAATTTGCACATTCCAATTCTTCAGAATTGGATTGACGTTGGTTGAATGAATGTGATATTTGTTACTTTTGCAAAAAATATTTGATGCATTATTTGCTGACATATCACACTAATTATGAAATTCATTAATATGCAAATAAGCACTTAATAGACCTGACACCGCTAAATGTCTTTGCATGCTATTACAACACGGTGAAACAACATCTGTACCAAGTTTCATCAAATCTGATGCACTATTTCTAGACATGTCTGCAAATAACGCATCAAAGTGTTTTTTGCAAAAGTAACAAATATCACATTTATTCCACAAACGTCAACGCGAACTAGGAAAGTTCATCAAATATTCAAATTAGGCATTACTTGAAAAGTTACTGCAAAAATGTCTTTGTACACTGTTTCAGTACTGAGGGTTCTACAAGTGTACCACGTTTCATTAAATTTCATGCAGTATTTCTGGACATAGCACAGTAATTAGAAAAGTTCAATAAACATACAAATAGGCAATTAATTGACATGATACCTCTAGATATCTTTGCAACAATTGGAGCTCTGGCATATCAACATCTATACCAAAATTCATCAAATTTGAGCGGGTAATTCTTGAAATATCACGAATGATTCTAATGTCTTTACACTTTCGGGTTTGGACAAATTTCGGATTCGGATTTAGGGAATGCAAGTCCAAATACCAGACACCAAGACTAATTTTGGATTCAAATTCAGGAGATGTAGCTCTGAATATCCAAAAAAGTGAATCCTTGGTGGCCAAATTTGATTGTTTGATTGTTTTTGGCATGCATTGGGAGGCCATATGGTACTATCCTTAGGCCAAGTTGTTCAAATATCGCTGCACAAATGACTGGGAAATCGCTGGTGACGGATGCACGAACGGACGGACGCACACGACCTAATCTATATGCCCCCGCCGCTGCGCGGCAACTAATAACAATAGCGTTGTTACACATGAGTTCATTAGGGTGCACAGAGAACAACACAGGTTTTAAGACATGATGTTTCTTGTCATGTTTTACAGTAATAATTCATTGAGAAAATGAACTTTCACTCTGCGGCCAATATTTTGGTGATATTTCCGGGTTGATCAACCCCCATCATGATCAACAACAGTGCCAGCCGTCACGGTAAGTCTCACAGAGACTCGTCTCACACTATTTTTAGGTGTTTACTTTTGTTAACCTTTTCTCTGTGTGGACAATTCTGAACAAAGCAGGGAACTGGCCGACAAAAGCGACTATTGTAGTTTACGCTTTTGAAAACGTGCCAAGTTATTCTCTTTTGAAAAGGATCCTAAATTTTGTTCAAACTGTTGGCTGTGATTGTCAGCTATACACAATACAGCAGGAAGTTTCTTGCCGCCCTTACAAACCTTGTGATTTACCGTATACCTAATTTTATCACATATGGAAACTGAGATATATTTCCATATGTCTGCCCTATTAACAAGCGTTCAAATGCTATCTGAAACTAGGGATGAATGGAAACAGCGCGGATGAAAAAGATATAAATTGTAGGTGGTGGTTATGAACATCATATTCTTCTTAAATAAATCATTGTTCAAGTTTCCACTCGGGAACTTTACACCATTCTCTTCAATAATGACGAATAAAATCAGGGTCTTTACGATGCAGATTAACATATCACCTAATATTTAACGATATTTAAAACTCAAAAGTGGGCGGGTTTACCCTTGAGATGTTAACTCTTCTGGGGACCTAACATTTTGATTTTCACAACAACAAGACGATGGAAGCTCCTCTTACTTCACTGGCTTCTAATGATTCAACGTAAGCACCAGACCTGCAAGCTATTGTAAATATTTGAATGCCCTAGTCAGGGCGCCCATCCCCGAGGCGCACTCTTTTCAGATTGTACCTTGTATAGTTACTCACAGAAAGGGTGATTTACGGCAACTCTGTAATGTAACCATCGACTGTAGAGTTGGGGGGTTATATACATTGTTATCGTTGACACACGAATTCTAGTCCAGACTCAGCTTCGATTATCAACATTTAACATATTTCATCTCGCAAATCATAGGCAGAGGAGTGATTGTGTTGAAAAGTTGATCACTGGGCACTTCGATATGTTATTTTGAGAGCAGAAAGGCATTTACTAGTACTGTGATTGTAAAACTTACGACATGTAGGTCAAATACGGAAGTTACCTTTTGTTTTTCAATAACAAACGCCTCAGAAAGAAGGGCGCAAAATTGGCAAATTATCAAAATGAAATGTGAATTAAAAAATGTGACATGACAAATATTGTCACTTCGCTTCCCTCCTAAACTCTTGTTGTAAACACAGTCCCTCTATAGAGGGACTGTGTTGTAAATATTAATGAGAGTATTCATCACAGATTCTTGTTCTACCCTCTAAATACGTCGAAATGCTCGGCGTTCAACTTTTCAAACTGTCTTTAAACTTGTGCGAAGGTCAATGTCATTGTTCACAACTGAATCTTTGTCTGGACGAGATATCATTCGTAGACAACAAACTTGCATAAACTCGCACCTGGTGTCGAGCCTATAGGTATGGAAAAATATACAACATGATACAGTCATTTCCGCAGCAACTGAGACAGAGAGGCTCTACATTAATGTTCCGTGTATGCTCAAACGGCCGCGATAGTCGTCTGAGGTAATGTACTTGGAGTAAAAGAAACGAGGAAATCAATAACACGAAGTAATGGGTGGTGAAATGGCTTCGATGCAAACACTCGACGGACTTAAAAAGGGGACCTATCCTGATAAGTTTACGTTTGAAATGCAGGACTCGGCTCACTGTTTGTCAAAGCCAACAAATGATAGACGAACAGCTTGTCAACTAAATCTAATTTGCAGAAGCACAAGTTTTAAGACAAATCACCAATTTGAAGAAGGTTACGCTGAGCGAAAGCGTAATTCAACCACTACAGCAAATGCCCTCACAATTGCATCCATCGGCACACTACATACCTGAGTGTTTTGAGAGAAGTGTGGCGACAGATTTCTTCTGTCTGAACGTCACAGACTCGAGTCCGACAGCGCTACCCTATTGACGCTGTCAGATAGAGGTATAGATATGCAGCTCTCACTGTTACTACTAGTTCACAAGGCGTAAGGCTGGCTCTCACTCGAGGGCATACCCGGGTCACGCTTGTAATCTGTATGCATTAGGGGTCGTCGTCAAAAACGTCATGTGGGTCATTTGGACCTCGTCGTCGGTTACCGATAATGGAGGGAAGCAACTGATAATTCCCCATTTTCATACCTTTATGATACCACCGGCGTAACACATAATTTTAATGTAACTATTGCCCAGCAGAGAAGAGAAATTTAACTCAAGGGTCAACGAAACTTGGTTTAACAAACAGGTAGCCGTCTGTCGACGTTGGTAGCTTGTATGTTCATCTTAAATGTATTGACAAAAGGCATTACGATTCCAAAGTTTTATTCGAATCTATTTCAGATCTGTGCTAACTGTCGCATTCGGGGAGAAGTTTAAATGTTAATAGTGTGTTTATAGGTTCAAAAAGATGTGTCCATTCAGATTTTATTCAGATTGTATCATGATTTTTTGTAAAAAGAATAAAATGCCATTGGTAGTCATTTTTTCAAATCTTTGGTCTGATCATTTTCATGTTTTTTAATTCATAAATCTAATTTTGTCGTTCTTTTCTATGCGATGAAAAAAGAAAAGTGATGACACATCAAGCAAATACTGCAAAATTTTACTGAGAGCATCCTAAAAAGCAATTTGTGCTCTCTACCTCACAGATCGCAATTTTCGCTGTCATTTTTGTCATTTTTCGAAATACCGATTCTTTCCCCAGATTTACAAAAATTGACCCCTTCATGCCAGATATCGACACATTTATCCCTTTAAACTACTTTCATGAGTTCTCTTTATCCTATGTTACCCTGTTACCTTGATATGAATAAAGCTTGTTTGTCTCACATATATATATACACACATATATATATATAAATATATATATATATATATATATATATATATATATATGTGTGTGTGTGTGTGTGTGTGTGTGTGTGTGTGTGTGTGTAGATAGATAGATATAGATAGATAGATATATTACTTTTTATTTATTTATTTATTTATTTATTTATTTATTTATTCCGGATATACTGTTGTAATGCAATTTGCAGACCGCCCCTTACAGTAGTCTGGGTGCTATTCTCCTTGAACCACATGATGACTCATGATGCCCTTGTTACATGTTTATCAATAGCTTTTTTATTGAACCTACTTCCTGGTGTAGCGCAGACTATACTTCCACTGTAAGAGCCTGGTCTTCGTCGCTAAATGAAAATGGGAAAGTTAGTATGAACATGTTGGTATTGTTACTGTTTAGTTTCTCAATCTGAATTGGTCGGTTCACAGCTACCCGTGCGCTGGTTAGTCTGCTAGATGGAGCTATTTTCTGCTCTATTGATCCCTGACTCGATCTGCGCGCCACTGCAACTAAAGTTAAACACGGCAACTTAGGTTGCAGTGGCGGGCAGATTGAGTACGGGATCGATAGAGCGAGCAGAAAATCGATTGATCTAGCAGACTACCTAGCGCACGGACGCCCGTGGGTCGGCTGCTTTGAAAAGATTAGGAATGTGAATATTCTTCATAGATTCCCTGCCCGCTATTCCAAATCGGTCCCTATTATTATTTTCTTTGCAGTTCTAATACCGAAAGTGGGTAGGCAAGACTATCCCCTGACTCCTTAAGTTGAACATTCGTTGGCATAGGAAAGTCTGTGGTTCGTCTTGAAACACTAGGCTCATGGAGGTAGAAACTTCTACCGCCCATGGTAGGCCTGACATGCTACACGACCTGCGCAACGTCGTCTTGCGGCAAGAGTAGCAGGCATTGTATCCTTTGGTACACCATTTGCTTAAGGCTCTCGCGATTCTTGTATCGCAGTTCATATAGGTTTCCAGCACTGCGTTCAGGCATTTTCGGGGGAGCGTCACCGCTGCTCTGAACGTGAAAAGACAACCTTTACTACTTGAGATACTCGGGTGAGTATTTTCGCAATGCGCTGTAGTCACGCTACACAACATCTCACGTGATTATATGTCGATTATCAACGATTTTCTAGCGAGTTCATATAGGTCTTCATGCTTTGCTGTTGCCAGACGTACAAACTCTAGTATGTACAGTATTGTTTGAGAGTGGTAAGTTTGTGATACCTATTGCGTTTAGTCGTCAATGAGGCCATGTGAGCAAAAAGGAGGCAACCGTGTGTGCGTGTGTGCGTGCTTGCTTGCTTGCTCGGTTCAGTCCTTCTTACTTGCTCCCTGCCCCGGAAGTACAGACGACGCCCACACAAGGAAGAGGAAATTACTGCATTTTGCGATATATCGGCTAGAAAGCACGTCGCTTCCATAACGAAATTCGATATCGCGCACTGTTTTTGGGGTAGACATTTGAGAAAATTTGAATTTTCACAACTTTCGCAAAGTTCTTCCTGGTTTGCGCCTGTAGGGCTGTCGACAATGCAATTCTATCGTAGGTGCATCGTGACGAACAATTTGAAGGGATATGCTAATTGGTCGACATATAACGATTTGTAGTGTTTTTTCTCTTTGTACGACAACTATTATTGTAAGTAACTATGGGCTCTAACATCGATGATTCAGTATTCCTACTTGAGTTAATGTAGTACAAGTCTTGAAAATGGAAGACCATATTTCGCTCAAACCTTTCTTTAGGAAACTTTAAACTCCCCCTTTCGAAATCAAGAAAAAGATCAGTAGTCATCGTACAGAAATTGATCACAGGCGCTTTTAGCTGGCTGGTCTGCTAAATAGATCGATTTTCGGCTCGATCTATCGATCTCGTAGTCGATATGCCCGCCACTGCAATCTAAATACTGCAGTGGCGGGCATATCGACTACGGGATCAATAGATCGAGCCGAAAATCGATCTTAGGAGCGCCTGTGAAATTGATACGTGAAAATTAGCAAACTCTTGAAATTAAAAAAATGGGCGCCATCCCTGTGTTAGCTTTATGGGGAAAATTCAAATGTTCAATTTTCGCAAAAAATAAACCGGTGAAACTGTCGTTTCCCAATGAGATTCAAAATGAACCCTGACAAGTGGTATACCAAAATAGTTACTGTAAAAGTTCGGGAGTCAGAATATCTGTCCCCCAAGCACAAGCTACCTTTATGTTTGCAACAAGCGAGTTGCCGTCGTGCTGCCGTGAGGTGGTGGCAGTACAGACCCATTCGACTCATCGTGATCGGCAGGGGGGCTTAATAAATCGAATGTTTTAAACAATCATGCTAGTTCAACATACACACAGTCAATTTGCGAACGAGAATGCCCTTCCTATGCTTGTCCACGAAAATTAAATCTATAGTAGTATATCTAGACTATTACATACATGTACCGCCAAGTGAATGCAAATCAGTGCATTGATTTGAATAAAAACATCCGGGGAGTTTGGGGGTCGTGTGAACGATGTACTGACTGGTTTCCATAGTTACCAGGACAGGTGAAGCCTTCGACGTTTTCGAAGTCAAGTTAGATGCTTAACACTAGATGTAAAATATCCATGTGCACACTGCGCGAGGTTTTTTCATATAACAATTACTGCAAACAAAATCTGACCAATTTTTTACCCCAACCCTGACCACTCCCTGGCCAAGATGCACAAGTGTATCATCTTGTCGGCATGTTTAATACTCAACTCCCAGCTAGCTGTAAATTGATCTTCAGTTCTGTAAAGTACTTACCCGCGCATTGATTTCGTGGTGAAAAAGTATCCTGGGATGCCATTATTGTCTGAATTATTGTGTGGTGCACATCTTCCTGCTGACAAACAGTACAACAAATTCAGATTCCGTCTGTTCAACACCACAAGGAAAGGGCAATAGCCTTGTCCTCAGTTTGACCCGCCGCCGAGTTTCCTTTATCCGTAGAATGTTTTGAAAGCTCTGATTACATTTCATACAACAGTGACACTTTATAAACCTATTTTAGAGGACAGAAGCATTGGACGCTGGCATATTTTGTTTTCAAAGTTCGGTATTGCTGCAAGCCTAAATAAGTGCGAAGGAAATTTGTGTGACTGAATAAATGCCAGTTTTAATTTCGAATTCACTCTGTTTCAGAAGTCGCGATTAAAATGGTAGAAAAGAATAGTAGACGCTACCATTCCTTTTTTGTGTTGTGCAATCTTTAATTTTGCTCTCTTTCCCATCGTAAATGTATGCACAGACAAGTTGCTAAGCTGCAGGATATCTCCCTAACTATAAAACCGGGTTTCGGGTTCGTGAATTGTTTTGCAACCGAGATATAGTGTTAATCAAGGGTGTGTCTCTTCACTCGGTCAGATGTCACGGTGAAAAATGAAAACAGGCTCATTAAACTCATATTTTGCCACACTTAGGAATGGCTGTGTTACCAATAAACTCTGTTGGCATGTTTGACAGTAATACATATTTAAATGTAGGAACGTCAAGGTTTTGAATCAGTTTACATTGATAGTTTTACATTTTCCCTTTTAGCGAGAAGAATTTCGCGAAAAGAAGGTAGGCTTCATGATGAAACCACGATTGATTCAGGAAGGCATACACACATGAGTAGCTTTATTTTAGCAACAAGCATAGTTATTTGCAATCGAAAAAGAGATTCGTTGAGAAACGTGTAGCATAAAATGTCATACAAAGGCTGTCAGCTTTTGTCGTGTCGTGTTAGTACATTTAGGTCTTTTTAAAATGGTGACTTATTTCTCAGTTGGGGCGGAAACGAATTTGTGCAATTCTCACTCAGCTAAAGAAGTGTCCCACCCATAAGCGTAAACAAATCATTTATGCATTAAAATAAATTCTATTGACTTTCCGGGTATCTGCCGTCACGCAAAACACACATACGCACTGACTTGGACACATAGGTTTAAACATTCACACGCATGCGCACACAATAGTAGGCATATTCTCACTGGCAGGCAGTTCCAGGTTGAAGCCCGCTAGCCGACTTTCTTAGCCAACACACTGGCTATCGCCCCGGTACTCTTGGACGGCGGGGGAGAGGGAGCTCCTGAGAGCCCTCGCCTTTTAGGCGGCCTGCCTGTCGCATGGTCATGTCCGGGGGTGCCTCAGCCTTTCAACTTTATTTTTCGCCCGTAAAATCACTGGATGGGGTTCAGTTGAAAAGTGCATCATTTTCGGTCATCTCGACACATGCTCGGCTATGGAAGTATTGACATCCTGTGCATGTAAATTGATAGACGACAGAGAGGAAGCTATAGCATGATATCGCTTGGGGCACCCCTGAACAGGTGCAACCTAGCGCAAAATTTGAATAATTTTATAAAGGGCGCCTATGGAGCTGAACAATGCCAACTGTCCTTTAAAATTCCAGATTTGATTATTGGAAGTGAATTGCACAATCAAATTAATATATGGGACAAACTTTTTAATACCACTGACAATAGAAAAAGCCTCTGCAGGTTAATTCATGGTGTATAGATTTTCAAATTACTTTCATCATTTCAAAGGAACTTGTAAGGGAGTTTGATCATGCTTCCTAATTTCCAAGGCAGCATGTATTATTTCTTTCGAGAATTTAAGAGTTTGAGGTATGGAGAGTGAAAGTTGTGAAGGTATAGGAATGGATTGCGGTTAAGACCAGAAAATGAAGACAATCTGATATACAGACCGTAAAGAGTAAATGTTATGGAGGCGTGGGAATAGATTTTGGTAGAGAACAGAAAAGGAAGACTACCTGATTTACAGAGTGAAGAAAAAAGATATCTCGCATCCCAGTCCTTATACAATAGGCTATATGTTATTGAGCAAAGTTATGAGGCTTGAAATATAATATTCAAAGCCGAATCACTGAGTGATATCACTTCGCATATAAAGTGCAAGACAAGAGTTCTGTATATCACTCGATAACGTCGGAGAGGAAAGAAAAACCAGTGTGAACGCTTACAGGTGTGAAGATCAGATTTCAGATGGGAAGTGCCGAGGTTTGAGCTGACCCTCCCAGACACCAAATGACAACCTTCGCTGAATAACATAGTCGCAAAAAGAGATCTCGCGTCCCAACCTAATACACTGGGCTATGTTATTTGGCGCAGTTATGAGGCTTTAAATATTATGTTTTAGATGAGCACGTCCTATTCCGGATCGACTTACTTCACAAAGTTCACATGTAAACAAAGCGCGCAGAAATAAGTCATCTTATCGTGTTTTATAATATCATCTGCAGCGAGAAATAACATTCTCTTAAATATAAAATAAAAAATTGAGTTTCTAGTAACCTGACCTACCCTATTTAAAACCCTTTTTTTCTTTGTTTCTTATTTCAAATATTACCATTGATTTCATTTGTTTGTGTTCAGAAACTAGATGATGTTCAGTCGCCGCCACGCCGTTCTTATTTGGATGTGGTGCCTGCACACTAGACATCTATCTGCAGCCTTCGATGCATCGTGTCATAAAACTCTGCAAGGCGGTACGTCGGGAGAAGAGGTGCAGGTAAAGAATTAAAAAAAGGTTACACAAGGAAGGTTTGGAAAGCATTGATGTATTCTTTTCAAACACTAAGCAGAAGTTGGAAAAGCAAACTAATCGGGCGAAAACAAAACCATCTATCTATCTGTTTCCGCCACCATGTCTCCCTCTTCCCTGCATCTGTATCTGTATCTCTCTTTTTCTCCGTCTGTCTATCCATTTTTCTATCGTTCTCATGTATGTATGTAATACATGTATGTATGTATGTATGTATGTATGTATGTATGTATGTATGTATGTATGTATGCACAAAGGATAATATTATTATTCAGCATTCACCTGTGTCTGCGAAACTGTGTATCACATTATTGGCTCTGCCGATGAAGGGAGTATTTAGGTCTCATTATTGTGACATCCATGTCGTAGCCGGAAGCAAACGCCGTTGGTTTTATATGCTCTGAACAACAAGAGAAATATTTATGTCCAGAGAAATGCCGTCTTATTGAACAAAGAAATGATAAAGGTTTCTAAATTATTAAGCGTGTCAGATGAAAACAACATCAAAAAAAGAAAATCATTTGTTATTTCAACATACATTTGCGATTTCTTTCACCGCTCCTGCCTTGTCTCAATTAAGACTACTTACTAATTATTTAAAACTTCAATTTTGAATTTGGCTCCCAATTGGCGCAATACGCACACTATAGCATTAAGCGAATGCCAAACTCAAAGTGGAAGCTTTGATAATTAGTGGGTATTTAATTGGGGAGAAGGCAGGAGAGATGGCTACAAACAAACTACAGACAAAGATTCAGTTTTGCGAAACAATGGCAAAGATTGGCAATCCTACTAGTCTTTGGAACTTTGTCTCTAGGTGACGTCATCGATGCAGCTTCTGTACATCAAGACGACAATGACACAGAGCCTTTTACTGTTGATTCTGCGCGGTCACTTTTGTTATGACGGATACAAAAACCCATTTTGGATGATAGCCAAAATTTGCCCTCTTCGAGAGCAGTTCCAAAAGCCGTTTGTTAATCATCAACGGTCGTGCGTCATGCTAGTTTGAAATCTTGAGAGAAGTTGTTCTGACTTTAATAGCCACAGGCCCGAGTCACATGCATAATATATCCATACCGGCATGCATACACGCATTCACATCCATGTATATACGTGTAGTACTAGTAGTCGATATTGTTAAACTTCATATTATGGATCGTGATAGACTTGGCTCAAGTCGGTGAATTTTTTGAATATACAATCATTTGCAATTTTATTGTTTCATACAAACCTATTTGATATTTGGCAAAAAAGGTCAGGTTTTCCTAGCAATCGAACGCGTTACCTTTGAGTCTGCGCAGTAGTGAGTTAGTGAGTTAAATTCTGCCAGACGTGATTCCGGGTGAAACTCTATCGCGTAAACCCCACCCATCGCGTTCATCCCACTCACAAGTTTCATATCAAAACGGAACACAAATCATCGTTCTCACCCTATACTCAAAAATTCACAAATAACAGTCTTGAACCAAGTCTAGGATCGTAGATGTGTTGCAAAATTTATTGCGTGAGTATTTTAGTGGTGATAGTGAAATATAGTCACTTTGGAACGGTCTTTTTGAAACAGTTGCGACGTTTCGGTCCGACTACAACGGAGCTTGATCACGCAATGATGTTAATTATTCAGCGTTAATATGTCTCTGTAGCTGGCGGAATAATATGTCCGTAAATTGATGGTAATTGATATCCTTGGTCTCTATTCATGATTGGCCTCCGTTGTTTTATGTAGATGGCTTCTTTTACTTTACGTTTCAACCAGTCCTCTTCCCTGGCTAGGACCTTGGTATTATGCCAGGAAACGCTATGACCAGTGGCGTTGCAGTGCTCCCCAATTCCAGTAGTCTTTTCCCTGTTGGTGTGTTCTTTAAAGCGGACACACAATGGACGTTTTGAGTCTCCAATGTATGTGTGACTACTGTCCTGGTCAATTTACGGACATATTATTCCGCCAGTTACAGAGACATATTAACGCTGAATAATTTACATCATTGCGTGATCAAGCTCCGTTGTAGTCGGATCGAAACGTCGCAACTGTTTCAAAAAGACCGTTCCAAAGTGACTATATTTCACTATCTCCTTTGATTCTTGGAACCATGAACAATATATTTTCTATTTTAGTGGTGTTTATAGGTATTTGCTCTATTCATGTCACACAGGAATCCACTCTGATCGATGTTCACACCTACTCAGTTATTCCGCATGAACAGCTGATAAACCCAAGAGTAGCCAATGAAACTGAATATGTGCTATTTCCATCAACTGGCTGTAAGTTTCATTTTCCTACTGAACAAAGATGTCAGTCACCTGTCGATTTAAGAATTAGGTGCAAGTGTGGACATGTTTGTTTGCTGTGTAGTATCATACAAGAAGGTATAATGTGACATGACCATTGTTTCGTATTCACATTTGTTTTCGTAAACTAACGAATTGGAAATATAAATAGGAAACCAAACAACAAGTTAAACTGAAAGAAAACACACATATCATTACATTGCAATTTTAGCCTTCATTGCAAAAAATCATGCCAATTTTGTATTTATTTGCAACAGTAACGCTAACACAAGAATTAGGACATAGTAAAAGTGCTTATAAACCTTTGTTCCTATTGACAGGCAAACTGGATGTATATATTTGGTGGAGAGCCATTTTCACGTTTTATTTCACTCAGCCGAACGACCTCCGAATGACTTGTGAAGCCCGTGGGAGCGGCGATTTTGAAGATGTGGAGAGCCAGATATTATCCACCGTTGGAGAAAATATTCCAGTGCAGACTTTTATCATACGACCCGGCACTTTCAGAGATAACTGTAAGTCATCGCTACCTTAGTCTGTTACTCTGTCAAATAGTGTGATACCATTGAATGGTGTTTAATTTTCAATTTTATGTAGGGATTATATAAGCTTACATGGCAATTGTCACGTTTTATGGTCATTATCGGCCGCCATCATACTGAATATATTTATTTTATTTTGTTTTTCACTTGTCAGTTGAAACGATGTACTCTGATATGTGTAACGTCATGTATTACGTATGATAATTTATCGTGAATAAGTATGTGAAGGGTAACTTTATTGAGCTTATGAGGGGACAAAATGAGTTCCCTGTAATCAATATGTTGCTAAAAATTTGTGCTATTTTTCATCAGAGAAATGGGAAAAGTCAATCAAGTGGGCAACCAAGTTTTACAAAGATCATTTTAGTTGATGAAAACTGACACATTTCTAACGATAAGCAATTCACGATTCATGAATATTCTCTATGATTTATAATCAATTTGATTTTGGTGCCCCAACATTCACCTTCTTATATACTGTACCGTGTCGCGCATTAAGAATTAGATATAAGTCGTTACAATATACTGACGATCAGCATTTCAACATTTAATTTACTTGTTCAGACTTTGGAGACCTTAACGACATACCAAGCGAACACCAGCTTCCCACCTCATGGAGACAAAAGGGTGGAGGAATATTTCGTATGACTTTTCCACACTTTATAGGGGTGCCTCAAATCCGAATCAAGTGCGAAACGTCATACGTACATTACGAAGTCTCCACTGACATGTACGCTCCTGTCGTTACTATGTTTCCTAAAGGTAAGCAAATGTTTCAACAGGTTGAGGATGAGACATACGTGCGTGGTACTTCGTGCTGCTATTTGAACTTTACGCAATTGTAACGCTCAAGAAGAAATAAAGTTAACTTTGTTGAGAGCTTATCAGTCTTTACAAGTACTTCTTCTTTTCCTATTATCGTAGTTCAGCCATGACCATCCCTTGCTCTGTGGATCAACTATTTCCTTCACACACCGACTTTACCCTTCTGTCACCGTAAGCGTTGCATCCTCATTGTCCGCTATAATATGCAGACGTATACACAGGGAAGAAAGGTCGAATAATCGGAGCAACTATCAAAGCGAATATTTTGGATAAATGGTTACTGTACTTTTTATTGTACACCATCATCAGCCTCTTTGCGAAGGCATAAGCTTATTTTCCGCGTTTCAGCTAGAATGACATTGGAAAACCAAAACAAACCCTGACTATACCATAATTGTTGGCTCAAGCTATCTTACAACCACCAGCCATGCTGTTAAGACGCTAAAATGCTTTCAAAGCACGACGGATTTTTCAGATAATTATATCTTCTGCTTGTACTCATTAAGGGCGTTATCAACCCCATAGGCTTTTTGCACGTTTGGTTTCGCCCTTGCTGTGTATCACACCAGACGTACTTTCAAGTTTGAATTGATACTGTCAATTTTAATTTGTATTTTTGTGGGGCAGCTAACTGCTGTATACATTTGTTAGAATACTGTGCAATGATATAGATATATTTTAGATAGAGTTTCCTGTGCTGAAATCTACTTATTCTAGAGTTCGTTGCATGTCCTTGAGCAATTTGAATTTATTGAAACAAAACGGACGACAAAGTCTACAAAAACCAACATGAAGTCAAAAAGCACACAGACAATTCGTTACAAAGTCAACGATTACGTCTTTTACTGTCAAATTTGTTTATTTACTGTGTTTTTACGTTTCTTTGCTACGAAAGGTTGCCCTCCAGGTAAATTTGGCGGGAAATGTGAGAACGACTGTAACTGTCAAAATGGCGCGACATGCCATAGTTTCAACGGCGATTGCCTTTGCGCCAAGGGTTGGCGTGGACCAAACTGTATCACGTGTAAGTGTATCTATCTAAACGATCATCACAATCCAATTCTGGTATTCATCTGAGATTTGATGATAGTTCGCCAGCTTCGCTATGTTTAATATTCTAACTTCTACTGAATTTTGAAAGCGAAAGTTGTTCATCAGCATCATCTGGAAACAAATGACCCGATAAAACTTCCAGCGATCGCAAAACAAAGGACCATCAATGTCAAAAGCAGCAGGGCAGCAACATATGTTGTTCTGCATTTTCTCCTCCCTATTTTCTGACCATATTCCTCAACAGATTGAACGATCAATCCCTTATAACTTTTGGTTTTTTATGTTGTTGTATTTTTAGTGAACCCGATAATCGAAATAGACCAGAGTCCAATCCCTGCTTTCGCGAACGACACGTTGACTCTTTCTTGTAAAGTCTATGGTGTTACTGTCGTGTACATTGGATGGTATAAAGGGAGCACCCTTCTTACAGAAAAGGCTGTTGCTTCACCTAGTCAGTTTGAAGGGTGAGTTATGCTAATATGTTTTCGGTTTACCGTTACGGTATCGGTAAGTTAGGCGTATGCTTTGACATGAATTACGCCGTCGCCCAATTCATCTTGAAGTAGAACTTTCTATAAAAGAAAAACAACACCCTTCTCCTGGCTGCATTAGTACTCTCAGAGTCTGCTCACTGCGATCCATAGCCCTGCCAATCCATTGATTTTGTTGTATTTGGGAGGCAGGGATAGGGATCGCAGACAGGGTGTGTGATTTGTAAATATATGCTCACTAAAGATAGGGGCATTTCAATTTTTTGCGAGGGAAACTACGTCTAAATTACATTTTAATGAGATTATCTTCTCACAAGGAGTATTTGTCGATATCATATCCATGCCATACTTCTCTTTCCGAGCATTCCCTTCGCTGGTATTACATGTACTCTCAAAATTATTTAGAACGCTTCAACTGAGAAAAATGGTTTCCTTTCAACCAAAGTTGCGCCATAGGATTTTCTACCCCATCCACTCCAATCCCACCGCCACGTGGGTGCAGTAATAGATTACTGCAACAGTAAAAAACACTTTCTCATCCTTTTGCATACTTCATTGGTATGAATGGAAGGTACTGAGTTCTATGCATCAAGCCTGTCAATTTTGCCGATGCTGTAATGTGAATCATTTAGATTGGCATCTACTCTCTTTTCTGAGCGGACACTATCGTTAGGATATTTTTTGAACATACCCAAGAACTAAAAGAGACATGGGTCTAATAGTGATGCTTGCAACGACCAGAAACAATTCACAGACTATTGTTTTTGCGTCATGTTTCAAAGGTACGGAAGAAGCTGATCAAATAGGCATAAAGACTATCTTCTCTCAAACGTACATAAATTCGGTTTGTGCCACTCCTAAAATTGTTAGAAGAGTGATGTAAATGAGATGATGCACTTTGATCTGTCCTTAAGAAACAATTGTACCGCGTTTTTACATCCCTTCCACAGGGCATCCTTGATATATAAGGAAGATGGCGTTTCTACGGACGGAAGCGGTATCTACAGGTGTACGCTACGCGATGACATGGGCGTCTTTCGTTCAAGTCGTAAAACCGTCAGCATTGCAGGTAGATACAACCTGTCGTTTGTGTGTGGTGGTGTTGTTGTGAAAAACGTAAACTGATTTCTCTATTGAGAATTCCCAGTGGATTTTACATGTAATTGACCAGAAGAAGAAGAACAGTAACGTGGCTCCGAAAAAAGAGGAGGTCGGCCGGGACAAATGTTTGTGTATCGCATGTTCGCCATGACCAAAAGGTCACGAAATGATAAATTCGCATTTTACTTTTGAGAGCGTGGAAAAGGTTTGGGGTCAGAAGATTTCTAGTAAGCACACAATATTGTCTTTAGCCCGACAAGTCAAAATATCTCAAGAACAGTTTATCGGATCTAAATCAAATCCAGGTCATATAGATGCTGTTTGAGAATGGCAAGAGCTTATGGTGAGCGTAGCTTGTATATTTTATGCTCGTTTGCATAATTAATGATTTTAGAAAAAAAAGTCATACATTGAGAACAGCTGCACAGAATTAGATGAGGTTTGCTACAAATGTTGATTACACAAGGATTTGTTCGTATGAATGACATAAAGAGGTGACATGAAAGTTAATTGCTAATTTGCATATTTGATGAATTTCCTAATTAAGGATACATATCTAAATTGACTAGATCAAAATTGACGAAACTTGGTATGTATACTGAAGATACTATGATTTAACATTAATGAAAGTGACTAGCATTTTTACTTCAGTCAATTCCTAATTTTCATATTTAATAAACTTTCCTAAGTAGGGAAATCTATCTAAATTAATTAGATCAAAATTGACGAAACTTGGTATGTATTGAAGACAGTATGATTTTACATTATTGAAAGTCATTGAGCATTTTACTTCGCGAATTCCTAATTTAAATTAATGAAAATTGTTTAGCATTTTTCCATCAGCATATTTAACTAACTTTCCCAATTAGTGATATAAGACTGGAAAGTTTGTGAAAAGGTTTATGAAACTTTCTATGTACATTGGTGAGATAATTATTTCGCATTTGTGAAATATATTTTGCATTTTTATTTCAGCTAATTTATAATTTGAATATCTAATGGGCTTTCAGAGTTCGGCATATAATTAAAGGACATGACCAAAGGAAATTTTGAAAGTCATTGAGCATTATTACTTTCATAATAATTTGCATATCTAATGGGCTTTCAGAGTTCGGCATATAGTTGAACGACTTGACCACACTTGCCATATAAAGTGGTGGTACAATGACAGCAGTCAAAGACATTGAGTATTTTTATTTCAGCTAATTACCTATCGGTATTTATATACTTAATGACCTTTGGAATCAGTCTGTGGTGAATATTGTCCATGTTGTTGATCTTAACACTTTCAATGAAACATGTGGCAAAGGTTTAAATTTATAGACAACTGCAACATATCTACTGAAACACGTGAGCATTATCAGTCATATTTGGTTGCTCTTAGAAACTAAAGGACCAAGAGCTCGGTCCCCTATTGTGAGGTGGTCAAATAAGTGCGTGGTAGTTTCGATTGACTAATAAGTCTGAGTTGAGGCTTTGAAAAATGTGTATGAAAATAAAGGGGGGGGGGGAGGAGATGACTTGTGACTTGTGAATGGAAGTTTATAATCGGCACACCATGGCCAATATTGATATAGTCTTGTGTACTGTAATCCATAATCTTGAGCAAGTGCATGTAATATCGAACAAGCGGCAGTGACAAAGGCGTAAAATGTATCAGAAAAAAGTCGCCCCAAACATTTTGGTGACAAAGATGTATGTTACCTGTAATGCAATGTTACCTGTAATGGAAGCTTTGAACCATGGATTTTCATTATCTCAACAGAAAGGCAGAAAATCGTCGCTTCACCTCAGAACCAGGTCGCCCAATCGGGCAGCGACGTCGTCCTGACGTGTATCACCAGAAACCGAGTCGGTAGCGTGGCGTGGTTTAAGAAGGGCAAACGTCTGTGGTTCGCGGGCAATGTCAGTGACTCTGTCGACGTTCCCGTTTACATAAGCGACCGATACGCCGTTGACATGGATGCCGATGGCGATAAATTCAATTTGAACATTTCGAGCGTGCAGATCGAAGACGAAGGCACGTATTACTGTGAACTCGGTCCGACTCAGCATCAAGACAAGGTTCGCAGTTATTCCGCCGAAGTAAGGGTACTAGGTGAGGTTATTTTCCTGTTCGTATTCATGGAAAATTGTTGTGTTTGCATTTTTGTGTTATTAGGAATGACAAGTAGCCAACACAATATCAGTTATATATCTCCGTTCAGGGGCTACCTCAGTTTGCATATTTGATGTAATAGGTATGTGACAGGTGAGTGGTATAGGAGAAAATAGCACATGCGCATCAGAATTAAGAGATGTTGCCGGTTGAACCATCAGTTTATGAGCTGATCTAACAGCCTTCTTAACCTATTATTTGAGAGAACAAATATCTTACAATGTTCGAAAGTCAATAGCTTTAAGTAAGCTGAAACTTTTGATATATTTTCAATTGTGTGTGACTGTGTTCTGATTGTAAAATACAGTTTTCTACTCCCAAAATCACGTTGAAATAAATTTTTCATTTGACTTCTCAACACAGCCGATATATGTCACAGTTAGTATTGAAGACCGAATTTGAGTCAGGGCTAGAATTCTTTTGACAATAATTACATTGCATATTTTACACAAAGCGTCGTATTGCATGGCAGATACTTTTCGTTTCAATGTACGTAATAGAAAAGAAGAAATTTTAAATTTTAAGAAATGAAATAAAATCGAAATTAACAGCTATTACGGCAACTAATATATGTGTTCATTTGAGCTTATTGGCAAAAAGTTGTTGATTTCAATTATATTGATAGAATTTAGACGTGAACGTCTTATTTTCTGTAACACGTTTATTTTAGCCGTGGTGGTGCAGAAAACAAAATTTGTTTCATTAAGAACAGGGTCGCCTATAGGGCCTGAGAGTATATTACGTGTGCTCATGTTGTTTCTCTAGTTTCCAATATTTTATAAATGTCTTCTACCCCAGAAATAAGAAATCCCTTGCACTCACTGCAATGAAACGAAACTGCTTTGATGAACGAAAATGATTGGATACCGTTTATTTTCTCCCTGAATCAGAGCCACCCAGAGAAGTTCGCATCGACGGAGCCGGCGGCTTCCATAATCGGACCATAAAAGAACTGGTGCCTATGAGTGTGAAGTGCGAAACACTCGACGCCAATCCCCCAGCGTCTATCCTGTGGTATCTGGATGGCGAGCAAATCCGAGAGAATGTGAGAAGCGAGATTGAAGCAAGTCCCAGGCGAGGACTGTTCCACACCAAAAGCCGAATCACAATCACACCTACCTATCACAATGAAGGGTCAAACTTGACTTGTCAAGCGAGAAGTGACGCTGTGGCGCACATCAGTGATGCAAACATTCAGCTAAATAACATATTGCGTGAGTATCTGGCATATGGAACCTTGAGGTTTTAGATAGGAAATCTTCTCTTAATCTTAATCTTCTATTAATTATAAGACTTACGAAATTCGTGTTGTTATTTATAGCAAAAACAAGTAAATTCGGGGTTCGTTTTGTCATAACATATTGTACGATATGATATGATATGATATGATATGATATGATATGATATGATATGATATGATATGATATGATATGATATGATATGATATGACGTAATGTCGTCTGAGTATTATGTGATGGAGAATGAGTTGACATAAATACACATGACATGACAGGAAAGGATAGTATAGAATAGGATAATTATAGTCGGGCATACCTTTGTATGAACTACAGGTAATCATACATACAACCTCGCATGTATACACATAGTATATGCATACACAACTTACATATGCACGCTTACACAGTATATGTATGACATACAGTGTATGTATGACGCATGTGCACTTTTATATTAGAGGCTTACTTTGCTAAGTCATATTGCTCGTCGTTATTGCATTGTAAAAAAAATTGAGTCACTTTGAGCCTTGATCACAGGTCTAGATAATGTGCAGAGAAAGAACAATTTCGGATGTTATTCTTTTCTCGACAGATGCGCCTGTTATCTCAATGGTTATGCGGCCAGAGAAGGCCATAGAGGGTGAAGACATTACCATAGATTGTAACGTCGATGCAAATCCTATGCAATACAAGGTCGAGTGGAAAGGAGTGGAGAGAATACCTCACGAAGCCAATTACGTTAAAAAGCAAATTACTTTTCAAAATGTGAAAATTCAATTCGACGACACCAAGGTCACATGTTTGGCGTATAACGAATTGGGAGTTCGAGAAAACTATGTTGCTTTAAGAGTGCGAGCAGGTAAGGTTAACTCTGTTTAAGCTATTATATACGTCATAGTTAGCCCATATGATATGATATGATATGATATGATATGATATGATATGATATGATATATATATATATATATATATATATATATATATATATATATATATACGTATATAGAGAGAGACACAGAGAGAGGTTTTATAGGGTATATATAATATATTGTATGAATTTATCATTTATGTTATATATGTATATATATAATATATATATATATATATATATATATATATATATATATATATATATATATATATGAATTTATGCTATACATAGACAGATTCTATTATACTTTCCTGAGTGCAAACTCAATATAATGTACTTTCTTCAACCTTCAATTTCCAGACGATAGAAGTCGGTTACTGACGATCACTCTGTCAACGCTGTTTGCTGTTTTAGCATTGGTTATTATTCTCTCCCCCTTGACGTACAGATATAGGAGAGAAATTCGAATCATGAAGCATCGCTTGTGCTGGTCATGCACATCAATAGACGATGGTATGTTGACTGTTCCTGTATATATTAAGTATGCTTTAACCAAAACTCTGAACGTTTCCAACGTTTTCTTCGTCTACATTACTGTATGTCTACATTAAAATCGATTTGTAGAATCAGATAGCTAGAATAGACACGGTTGGAACTAATCTCGGAGAATTGGATCTTTTAATTTTTCAAATTTTATCAAAAGAGTTAGGTGCCCTATAGCTGAAAGTGGTAATATTACAAATTACTCATAAAAGCAAGTGTATTTCAAGAACTGATAAGCAGATGAGCTTACATTTGCAGAATAAACCAACATTAATACACTATCCAATTATCCCTTATTAGTTCCAGTCGTGTTAGATAGATAGATAGATTGATAGATGGATAGATAGATAGCCAGGTAGATAGTACCAATTTCATAGACTTGAATGGAGAAATGCTTGCAAAAACCACCATGAGGTAGTCATTTTCTTGAAATTCGGTATGCTGCTTTATAGGAGAAACTAAATTTAAAAATATGACATCACTGGACCACGCCACGACATATAATAGTGAGATAATCAGCTTAACAAAACCTGCGAAAAATGCTATCTCGGCAGCTGTTCTTACGGTTTTTGATAGAAAGTATCGTTTCGCAAATTTATGGCCTTGTCAGCATCCCTTGTGTCTGTGCAACGATGTGAAAGGTATCGGTAGGACTATGATTTCGATATCTACACTGACAGGAAATAAGAAATTTTCCATCCAAATCGGTTGTCTACTTTTTATAAAAAGCTGGAATTTATTATACATATGCTGTTCGACGAATCTTAAAAAAGCTATGGGGCACCTCACACTTTTGAGAAATTTGAACAATATGAAGATCCTATTGTCGCAATTACTTCCAATCGTGCTAACGGGAACATCAGATTTTCTCATCATATTTTTATCTTCCCACTGTTACTTAAAACATTTACGATCATAAAGAAAACGACAGCAATTTGTATTGGAGAGTTCTCTATCCTGAAGCCTTGTCGATCTTTCAGGAAGTGTGTAGTTTGACATACCACATCAGACTGGACTCTCTTAGCATTGAAAATACCGATACCTTTAAGGCCGTAGAAACACTATTGGAAGCAAATATTACACCCAAAAGCAAAAAAACATGCAAAGCAAAACAGAACAAAGCACAAAGCCAAACGAAACATGAACAGCTTCGAAACGTTAGCAAGTGACAAGCGATACGTGTGACCATAGTCACGATATATTTTGTTGGGATATATTTGCAGAGGATTGGCGATACGATGCCTTTGTCTGCTATTACAGTGGCGACAATGTCGACTCGTCACCTGAGGAAACCCTTGTCATCAAGCAGATGTTACCAAAACTAGAAAAACAGAACAAATATAAACTGTGTATTCATAGCAGGGACTTCCCTCCTGGAGCTGGTATGTATATCATTGCCTGCCAACGCTGATAGTAAGGCAAGCATACAATGTTGACAACCGTCTAGTATCGTAATGTGTGACTACGACACATAACACCACGCTATGCTTACTTTGCAGCAAACGAATAAAATACAACCCAACAAGGTTATCTGGCCATAGTAATCGCATATTGTTAATGTGTATCAATGCCTGTAACACAACTTAGATCAAGGGCCGGGTATAAACGACATAATTCTATAAGATGGCCAACAGTTTTTCTTTGTCTGGGTGACCTGGGACAGTTAGACGCTCAACATTGAACATTTGTGCTTCCTTTCCAAAGTCGTATCCCATACAAGCAAGCATTCAGTACCCAATTTGTTGTCAATATCATGATGATTTTTGGCATCTATATTGGCTAGTTATGAAAAGAAGAATATAAGCTTCACTTTGCCAGACTTTTGCTTAGGTATATCGTTTTAAACAAATCGAGAATGATACCGTCATTAGCATGGCATGTGTCCTATTTGGAAACATGGGCTGCAGGGTGAAAAGTGAATATTGTTAACAACATCCATCATTTTCATTTTTCTATTCCAGCGATCATGGACAACATCTTAAATGCTATTCAGAACAGCAGTCGGACAATCCTTGTGCTGAGTCAATCGTTCGTGCAGAGTGAATGGTGTCGCTTTGAATACGAGAAAGCACAGGCGGAAATGCTGAGAATCGGCACCAAGATCATACCCATCATGTTCGAAGACATTACTCGACTGGACGACATTGATCCATCACTGAAGAGTCTGTTGAACGTGGTGACCTACCTGAAATGGCCCGGCGAAGCTGGAAGCAACGAAGAGAAGGAGAAATTCTGGCAGAGCTTGATTGAGACAATGCCAAAGAAGGTTAAACGTGGCGAAGCAAACGACGACATCATTGAACTTGACATCGACGTCTGAAATGTGACACACTACATAATTGTGAGCGGTTTCATTAATTTACTGCGATATTCTCGTCGGACATGAGAACTTAATTGTTGAAAATGTTTAAAACAAAGCCTGATCTTGTATTCGATTAGCCTCGACAAATAAGCTTGACAACAGAAATTTTCGGATAGAACTATTTCCATTGTTCCGTAGAATCATTCGAAGAATCCGCCCAAAATGTTAGTGTTGTGGGTCCATGAATAAAAGTAACTCGCAGTTCAAAAATGTCAGTGCAAATGCACATTTTAGCTGTCTTCAAATTTAATTGGAACTAGCTCTCCATTTAAAGACTCGAAAATCCCTCCTTTACTGGAAAAATATTAGGTGATGGTGGGGGCTTGTACATTTCAGTTGTTGACAAAGCTGCAACTTTTGACAATATTTAATACTTTGTTCAATGTATCAAAATACCGTTTTGCGGTTGACTACCTGCAGCATGTTGTATACTCAATATGTGACTTATCTCAATGCTGTGTTATTTGTGTAAAACATTTCACCTCTTACTGATAATTGCATGTCAATCCCGATCTGAAATTAATCGTCAACAATGATAGTTCACATTTCATACACCAGCTTATACACGCATGCTGCCTTGACAAGTAAAGTGAATGCCGGACAATATCAATATGCCGAAGTGCATCGAGAAACTGAAGAACTACGACGTGAACAACTACGATGATTGAGAACAGGTGATCGCTATGATGAGATTTCATCATGCATGTAGGCAGTTGTCATCATAATTGCTATTCTTTTATTTACATTATATTAATGCTTTTGAGACACGTGTGATATCCAACACAAAGTCGTGACAAAAGTAGAATATTTTTTATTCACCAGTTCGTATTTGTTCGAGTTAGTGCACTCAGTCGTGTGACACGATATTATTTTTCGTGAGCCCGTATTTTAATATTCAAGAACCTTCTGTGTCTGTCATTTAAAATTGTATTGCTAGCAATAAAGTGACATTTTGTTTGATAAATATCGTATACTGGTTCCGTCGTTTGACTTTTCTCGGCGACAGTTACTGGCCATAGCGTTCATCCCATCATCTGACATCTACGCAACAGCCTATCACGACAGTCTGCTGAAGTTTATTCCCTTAATTCATTCAATTCACTCTTTTTTGATATTTATACTCATTCATAGAGCAAGTCTATAAATAT
>LD480854.1:78256-99749 GCA_001465055.1 Ptychodera flava
CATTTTGTTTGATAAATATCGTATACTGGTTCCGTCGTCTGGTTTTTCTCGGCAGCACTTTACTGGCTGTTGGCCATCGCGTTCATCCCATCATCCGACATCTACGCAACAGCCTATCACGACAGTTTGCAGAATTTTATTACTTCAATTCATTCAATTCACTCTTTTTTGATAAGTATACTCATACGTAGAGTATGTCTATAAATATCGCTGCATGCGCCCCTCACTTCCCTTTTGCACATGTAAACACTTACCTTTGCCACCCAAACTCGCTATCGAGATTGTTAATGCCAAGTAAACAAAGCAGGCTTTCGCTGATATACACACTGTCCCGTCATGAGACTCCTGGGTCTAATACTATACTTGGGTACACAGCTAAAGACTGACACACTTGTGGCAGGATTTGACTGTGACAGGTCCATCACATGTGTGCAGCATATGACATGGCAGGTATACTGCATGTTTGTCTCATCAGACCTGCAGTACACCTGGCAGCGCAGGTATGCAGCATGTCTGATGAGACAAACATGCAGCATACCTGCTCTGCCAGGTATGCTGCATGTCTGATGAAACAAACATGCAGCATACCTGGCAGAGCAGGTATGCTGCATGTCTGATGAGACAAACATGCAGCATACCTGCTTGGTCATATATGGTGAACTTTTGTTTCATCATTGCAGCATACTTGATTGTGTTTTTTACAGTGGTAAACCCAAGAAAAAAATTGGCGTATCTTTTTAGTGTCTCATATTATAAATGACATGAATGTTTTCTAAATAAATAATAAATAGATATCACGGCTTTATGTGTGCATGTGTGTTTGATTTGTTTGAAAATAACACAAACAAAGTATACCATTTTTACGCCTACATTTTTAATTGAACATCCACAATAATTAACAATAAAATGCAAAAGAGTATATGAAACAGACTATATTTAGCAGAGTTATGTCTGAGAATTGTAATCCAAAGAACTGTTGTTCAATTCATCGTCTTCTTCGTATACTTTTGCACTGTGTCATTTTGTAGGACTACTTGCGGATCAAGTTTCCAACAGTTTCATACCAGGTTTGATAAGAAGACCAGAACTCTTTCCTTTCAAATTGTTCTTCTCTTTGAAATAATCTCTGAGTGAAAAAGAATACACACACACACACACACACACACACACACACACACACATACACACACGCACATCTATACATATATATACATATATACATAATGTATACATATATATGTGTGTGTGTGTATTTATTTATTGAGCTAATTACATTCCTTCCTTCAAACAAATACTGTGAATAGCTTGTAACCCTTTTACGATTATTTTGACAGTTGATAAACTGTACAACTGTAACTGAGCAAAACTCACAAGAGTGACAAGCAATTGAAGATCTATTATTCTTATTTTCATTTGGGTGGAGCTGCATGTTGCCAACACAGTTTTTTCAAAGCAATATTTCTCATCAAAGATGACAAGGAAACTCCCTCATACAATACATTTTTAAAAAGCAGAGACTCTAAAGTTTAGTATGGTAGCAGTAGTTTAAAAGGATGAAGTGGTTGTATATTTGGGGTAAAAAACCTAAATTTTGGTATTAATGATAAAAAATAATTAAAGTCAAAAACTTGACGCTATTTTCACTTGTTCTAACATGGCAAGGATTTAAAGACTGGCATTAAAAAAATTGATTAAAATCATTATAAGCAAAATTAAAATGCTTCTTATTCAAAATGTAAGAACAAACAAAATATTCGGTTTGTTACATAGCATTTAAAAAATATAATGTGAAAATTTCAGAAAATTTGACCCAGCCAGAGTGGAGTTAAATTGTTTGGAAATTTCGAAATTGGGAGGAAAAAGAAGCCAGGAAATCGGGTGATTTGCATACATTAGCATAAATTAAAACTACTTTATCACGCAACTTTCGTGTGCTACACAAGATACAGGGTGAACCCAACCAATATTTTAACCTTGGGTTAACAAATTAATTAAACTTGAATAAATATTTACAAAAATGTGATTTGTGAACAAAATATGCTGTGTTTGGTGCAGCGCCCCCTTTAGCGGACCTAGTTCAAACATGTGACTAGCTGCCGGGGTTGCCTTACAACATGATACGACATAATTCAATAACGCACAACACAAATCAAGAAAATTAGTTCTATAGATGCACAGAAAACACTACATAAGCTTATACCAGTTCTGTAAACACTTCAAAGAACAATAAAACAACTTGTGAATGCTTCACTCTAGTGTAGACAAATCAATAATAGGCGGTATACTTGGAAAGCTTTGGCGCTTTGAGTCAAATTAATTGAGGGTGACAAACCGAGATGCGTAAAAGGGCAAGTTTCCAATCTGCTTTACCTCTGAACAAATTAACTGAGCTTAACTTTCAAAGGCGAACAACAGACTGAGAAAGTTTTTACAGTCACTGTCAACACATGACTGCCGCTTTAAGGTAGAATGCGCCTCGGGGAGAGATATTCCGGCTCTCAGATTTTATCGATGCTCTTCATATCTGCACTTGTAGGGATTTATTTTGAAGCTCTTTGTGAAAGAAAAGTTTTAACTGTCTTTGTTTTGCGAAAATAGAAAATTTTATTTTTCCCATTGAGTTAACACAGAGATTGCGGCCATTTTGAATTTCAAAAAATCGGGAAATCTTATGTAGTTTTCCTCTCTCGTACCAAATTTTGCACGGTGACCCCTGATTTTTGTTCTTGCTTTGGTAAGAAAATAGTTGAAAATTTCATTGAGAAAAGTATAAACAAAATTTTAAGTATTTCACTTTGGAAGCGCATACTACCTTAACAATGGCTTTTATTGAACATGAACATCGCAACGCTTGCGTATGACTAGTTGACATCAACCATAATAAGATGAGCGGGTCCCTGGTCATCTCTGCCTCTGCCAGGTCGTTTCCTGGGCATCGAATACTTCAGATTCTCCCAGAACTTAGTCGTGTTTCTTTGTTCCCCCGGCCAGGAGATGAATGAAATTTCCCTCAACAGACTTCTTAGGTTTGCGTCTATGTCGTCAACCGTCAAGACATCTTTGAACATGATTGGGATGATCTTAGCTTTCCTCTTGAACATTTCCTCCTGGGCTTTCAAGAACTCGTAACGACACCAGTCGTTCTCTGCGAAGGCAGGCGACAGAATAAGTATTATGCGCCGGCTGGTCTCAATGGCTCTGATGGTGTTTGTGAAAATATCTGCAACACGAAGCAACGAACGACACGTGTAGTCGATGCAAAAATGAAATGAAATAAAAACATGATTGCCAATGCTATGATCGGGCACATTTTATGACGTCGCCAAATTACCTGGTATTGGTGGTATCTTAATATTTAATATCCCAAAATTCCACTGGTTTGCTTGAAAATAAGTTACTGTGGCAATTTATCATGATATGCAGTCAAATTCACTGGCTGTTCATTTTTAACCACACAAGTGGGGGCCCTAGCAACGAAACAGCATGATATAATTGGGTCGGAAACAGATTGACAAGGATTTCACACTCAAAGCAGTGTGCATATTCTTACAGAGCTTAAACTTTTACCACGGATGACCATGTCGCATTTTCAAAAACATATTTTCGTGTCATATCAACCTGAGATGCATTAAAGTAAGGGAACCTGATAAACCTATAGACACATTGTTCGGAAACGTCGTGTAGATTATATATCTAGCTCTTTCTCGTTGCTTTATATTCAAGCATAGTCATCCTGAAAGTTAAATTATTGGCCTCTTTCGGTATTACCAGTATAATAAATATGTTTTTTTAATCGTTAAATTTGACAAAAGAGTTGGGGGTTGTCACACAAGCTCTATTACAGAGCCACCACTTCTTGGCGAATGTGGTATTTATGATTATTACCTACTCCCGGCATGAAATTTCGAAGGCGTTCGCATATGGTGAATTGCCCGTTTCTCTCCAATTCTGGCACTAGGACGTCCACGACGAATCTCTCGTCCTCTGTGTCCACTTCTTCGTCCTTGCCGCCATGATAAGATACGTATGCGTCGAATCGTTTGCCGTCTACGGAAACAGAGACAAATATGCGAAAATCTGAGGGAAAGGACGCTAACATTCGTTCTACAGGATATTTCATGAAAGACCACCAAATTTATCGTATTCTTTGTCGAGCCAAATTGCTAAACACGTGCATGTAGATTAATGAATGTTTTTTTCTTATAGAAGTTTTAGACCACCTAAAACCTGTGTGGTTCTGATCACATGATTTCCTAGGCACTGAGGCTCTCTCGGATTAACATTGTTTACATTATTTCACGTGCTGCTTTCATTAAATTTTCACTTCCGCATTAATTCAAAACTTCAGATTTTAGGTCGGCGGGCAAATGTTAGGGTAGATCGGATAAACGAAACCACACGATTCCTCTATATTACAACGTCTATGTCTCTTTCCTGAGGAAATGAAAAACGGACAAGAGAAAAGAAGTCGGAACTGAAGAAATAAACATTGACGACGTTACGTCGAACCATTCTGTATTCCCTCGCTTACTCGGACTGCAAACTTTGCCGGTCGAGGACGCTTGCTCTGAAATTATGATCTGCAACAGAGATCTCTTCAACACAGCAAGTAACCAAAAGTCTAAAGCCACATGGAAATAAAAAATCAAAAGTGCAAACCGTTTTCTTCGTATCCTCCAAAGTGCCAAAGCAACTGTCGCTGTATTCTGTGGCGATAATGATATGTAAATAATGGCGCCAACGCGACCAATATTAGTCCGACTGTGCACGAGATACCGATTACCATGTTCAGATAGATGTTTTGGGCTGTCACAAATCAAAAGTATAGGAATAATAAACGAAATAGTTCAGGTTTGCATATCGGAACAATTATTGTGATTGCTATCACAGTTGTCGCTGCTTGGGTCTAAGTCTTGAAATGGACGTGTACAGATTTTTACAAAAGCAAAACAAGCAACTTAGGTTCTTGTAAAGGCGAGTCTCTCAATGCAGATAGATCTGACGAACAATACTCCTTGCATTAGAACAGTGCTTCAACTTCTCTGAAATAAGACTTACCACTGTCAATAATAATGATTGTCCCGCCAGTCCCATGACCGATCTCATTTCTTGCCAAACAGGTCACTTCGAGGGGCTTACTTCGCCATTTCACTCGAAAGAGCTTTAGCGAACTGCCATTTTCCTGTACAAACAGCGTAGGATCCACTTCCCACCGATAAGTGACATTGTTCGGGTTAGCGTCCACGCCGCAGAAGACGTCAATATCGTCGCCATCTTTTGGGTTTCTTGGTCGATGTGTCACATCAACTCGCGGTCTATCTGTAGGATTTAAACATAACAATGAATATTTGATTTATTCTTTTATAAGAAAGGCTTGATCTGAAAAGATTGGCAATGATATATAAAGGCCGAGGGAGGGGAAAGTAAACAGACAGACAGACAGACAGGCAGACAGGCAGACAGACAGACAATCAACTTACATTTGATATCTACAAGCTTGACCGACGTAATCTCGTAATAGCCGAGAATATCGTTATGCGATTCACATGTGATGTTGCCCCCAATATCTCTGTGGCTCAACAGCATAGTCAGGGTACTGACAGTATTTAGACGATTTTTAGTACCGACTTCTAGCCTGGTCGTGATGTTGTCAGTCACCCATTCGCCATTCTTATACCAAGAAATACTGGCCGGGGGTTTGCCGTTGTTCGCACGACATGTTGCCGTTATCGGCGAACCGGCAAGAAAACCCAGACTTGGAAAATCATAAGCCTCTTCGATGAATGGATGTTGAGCCGCTTCTGCAAACAAGCAAAACGGAATTTTCGTTGGAACATGAAATTATCGTTGATCCAAATGGAAATCACGTGACTGGGGAATAATGGTTACTGAAATCGTAGCACAACTCTGAGACATGATGAACAAGTGTGTCCTCTGAAAAAAGAGGCAAATGGGAACGAGTACCGAGTATGTACCTAGATGTGTTTTGTAAAAGCAAAGCCTTTCCCTGGCAGTGTAGTCTATTGTAGTGCAAAAAAATTAAATAACACTCATTAACATAATACAAATTGCAGGCTTAGTAGCTTGTATTACTCTACAAGATTTACTCCAAAATATATGTATGTCATCCACTTGCCTAGAACTGTTAACTGAGCAAAGTTCGAAGTGATAGCTTTTTGATACAATCCTGGTCCGACCTCGCAGTAATATTCACGATCATCGTCGACTGTGACGTTATGTATGTTCAGCTTGTATAAACCAATCGAATAATCGCTTTCGATACAGTAGCGCCCCTTCACTGACCAATCAACGATCTCATCTCCAACCGATAACAGCGTGTCTGTGCCGGCATACCAACTGAGGTCACCAATCCGATAGGACACCACACATTTGAGCATCACGTCACTTCCTGCTTTGACTAATAAGTCATGTGGCTCTTCCGCAAATTTTTGATGATCTTTGTTTAACAGATGACAATAAAAATTGTGAACTCTCACATTGAGTCAATGAGATGTAAGTATTCAAGACTACGAATCAAATAAATATAAAGTATACTTGAGTACACATACAAATATATATATATATATATATATATATATATATATATATATATATATATATACATATATACACAAAATGTATACAATGTGCCCTCCCGGTTATCACCATAATGGCTTTATGGCAACCTCTGAACTTGGGCACAGAGAGTACGGTTATATATATATATATATATATATATATATATATATATATATATATATATATATATATATATATATATATATCATCAATCATCAAATTTATTTCACCAGAAAGAAAAAAAACTACAATTATACAAAAACAAATGTCAAAGTATACCTCGTTACAATGTTTCTGGTGAGGACCATGGAAATAGTCCATAGAAACTAATCTAGTCCATGGCCCCAATCTCAAAGAAAAAAGTATAACAAGCCAATCATACATATGTATATGAGACAGACGGGTATCAGCAAATGAGTGGTAATTGTAATAGAGAATATAAAGTGTCAATCAGCAACAACAAATATATAAATATAACACTAAAATAAATATGACACTAGAGTTTGTAAAATTACTTTAGTAAATAAGAATACAATTCCGTTTTGAATAAACTTCGGGATTCTAGTTTCTTTAATGAAAATGGTAAAGAGTTCCAATGTTTGGTAACTGCATACGTCATGTTATGTTGAATAATTCTAAGTCTTGTATGTGGGGCTCGAATATTATTGTCGGTAATTGAACGTGTTAGATAATCATGGGAAACAAGGTCAAAATAACGATCAATTCTATGGGGTAAATCGTTATGCTTTAAGTCAAAAATAAACATATATGAGTATTATTTACTTAACTTGTAAATATTCAAAATACGTAAATTTCGGAACAAAGGCTCAGAATGAGCATGAAAATCGGAGAAGGTGATTAAGCGAACTAGCTTTTTCTGAAGAAGGAAAATTGGCTCAAGGTAAGTCTGATAGGTGTTTCCCCAAATTTTATTACAGTAGGATAAGTGAGGTAAAATGAAAGCGTTGCAAATATGAAGAAGAACAGATTTTGGAACAAAATGTCGAATTTTTGAAATCATACCAAGTTTCGGTGTAATAGCTTTTACAATTCTCTGAAAAGGTTGCAAGCTGCAAGGTTTGGGCCAATATTTGTAAAATAATCGCAAAACGCTTCAGCAATATCACTAGAATTTGTTACGGTGTCGTGACCATTTTCCAGATTCAACTTATTTGTTGTATTACTTTTCCGATTATTTCTATTTAAAAGTTCATTAATTACCTGCCAGGTTTTGCCGGAATTTCCCCCGGCCGAAGCAAATTTGTTACAAAAATAACGTTTTTTGGCCAACTTCAGAATTTTAGTCAAGACATTCCTGTAAGTTTTATAATATTGATGAATGCCACTATTCATGGGTGAACGCTTACATTTCGAAAAAAGGACGTGTTTTTTACGAATTGTATAAGAATTCCTTTTGTCAACCATGGTTTCTTTACGATACCATTTGGGCATTTGATTATTTTTCTTGGCGCATGTTTCAGAACTACATTTTGAAAGAGATCATAAAAAATAACATAAGCTGTATTCGGATTTGTACATTCTAAACCAGGTTGCCAAGAAACATCTCTTAAGTCAGAAAGAAATGAATTTCGACTAAAACTTGAAAAATCGAAGCGAGTGTAACTATTCACTGGCTTGGAGATTCGCTTCATGTCATTGACAAACGCAAAATTTGCATAATGATCGGTAATGTCTGTTTCAATACATCCACATTCCAAGTAGTGATCTGTAATATTGGTGGTCAGATGGTCTATTATAGTGCTACTATGCTCATTAGCCCTCGTCGGAATATTTATGAGTTGATCAAAATTCAAAGAATGTAATAATGCAGTGTAAGCAGTTGTCGTACTAGAATTTGAGCTAACATCGATATTGAAATCCCCAACAATCATGCAGCTCCTTCCTTTCATTGCAATACGACTTACAACAAATTCAAAACTGTCTAAAAAGTCTGCAATTGGAGTGTTGGGTTTTCTGTAGACGACGCCCAAAATAACCTTTTTCTTGACAACAGTACACTCAATGAAGAGAGACTCACAATTATCAATGTGCAAATCAGTAGTTTGTGAATGCGGTAATGAGGAATGTAAGTAAAATGCAACACCACCACCTTGTGAAGATTCTCGGTTGCACACATACATCTGGTATGAAGGTATTTCAAAAATAGAATAATCAATATTTTTGTTTGTATATATATATGTGTGTGAAGGTTTACATTACAAATAATGCCCCTCAAGATGGCTTCCTTCACTTGCCATTTAACATGTTTGTATAAAAGGGAGATTAGCTGTACGTTTTGGCCAATGATGTATGTTTTGTCCTGTGTATCGACCGCAGTTTCTTGTTCTACTCCCCACATAATGCTAGAATATCAAAATTCTGTTTAGCAAATACCCTGTGTATGCATGTGTAAAGACAGTAATCATTGTTATTGATATCAAATGGATTCAAGTCCGGACTTTAATACAATTTTCATAAAAATGCTGACTGTACGCATATGGCTGTGCTAGACTTTTCGTCACGCTTCGGGGAGTTAAACAAGAAGCTGCAGTGAATACACAAAACAAAACCACCCAGAAATTAGCCCAACATCGTAGCTTAAAATTGACAACAAAACACGTATTTCATATCAATCAGAGACAGTTTTGTTTCTAGTCCCCCTATAAGTATCCAAATTCCTTCAAGTGCCTCCAAGATACCCCTGATATTTTCAGGTCCTCCCCTCGTCAATTCTCCCGCCCAGAGGTGTTTGTGAATGCAGCCTTAGTTCCACGTGGCGACCACTGTACGTATAAGTAGTTTCAAGTTTACGAGCCAACCCGACACAGTTAGCTACAATGATCTCAATATTTATTTCTGTTTCTTTCTTAGAATTCACTGATATAGGCAGCGGGAGTTTAACATCGTTTCTTACCTGTCGATGCAAGACTGACTGAAGCGTTGAACCAGTTACCGTCAACATTCTCGGCAGAACACTCGTACAACCCATCATCGTCTCGCTGAACACGTGATATTGAAAGCTCTAGAATATCACTGAGGAAGAAAAAAATAAACGAATATGGTAAAACTTTTCAAACGAAGTAGTTAACCCTTTCTGCTCGTTTACCCTTATTCTCGAATGGCTGGTTGCGGAGGAATGTCACAACCGCCCCTCTGCGATGGCTATAACATGAAGTTCTGACCAGTCAAAATTACAAAGGGATATTTTTAAGACTGGGAGCTCATTCGTGTTTTTTTAAATTTTGCTACATTGTGAATTTTGTAATTACTCTTATGTTTCATCCAAGGTAGATCACTGTATTTTCGCCATCAATATACAAGTATTATAAATGAATATAACACCCTCCTCAGAAGTGACAACCAATCACATCTCTCAATTTATTTATTTCGAATACAAGAGCCACCAGAATGACTCAAGAACGGTCTAAGCCGCACCACCAAGAACAAGTCGTTTTGCCAGAAGCAGGATACTTCTTTTGCTATCGCAGTAGAAGCCATAGCAATTCTCATTTTTGCTGTCCTCATTCTGATCAGTAACTTTTTGAACATTGCTGTGCTAAGTAAAAGCAACGTTTCATCGGTCGAAAGTCGTTGTTTCATGATTTCCCTCGCAGCTACCAATTCCGTGATCAGGGTTCCTGTGCTCAACAGCAGTAGCTGCATGGTTATATTTCGAGCAAACCTCTCCTTGGATCTGTTGTTCCAGTTTTCATGTTCGATGGCGATTTTTACGTATACATACACACACACACACATACACATACATACATGCATACCTACATACATACATACATACATACATACTTATTGATAAACACATGATACAGCCTTCAGGCCATCTTACCCGTCGCGACAGATATAAAGTCTCTCCGTGTAGTTAATTAAATTCCCATTCTTCTTCCACAACATAGTACCTGGGGTCATTCCATATGCAGTGCATGTAAAAGTGACATTTCCGGTATGAACTACAGTCGTTTGTGATTGAAGGATCTCAAGTTGGGGGTCGTCTATCGGTTTTGAAAATGAATGTTTAAACACGGGCTGGAATTAGTATTTTATGCACATGAATATATTTTTAGAGAAGTAAGATTTCGAAGCAGCAGGAAAGTGCCTTTTAGAAAGAGAATTATATACGGGAACAAGATACTTAACCTAAAAAAAGATATGAGGAATAGGTTTGAGAGAGTTTTGTGACCAAAATCAACATTTACACTGAACTTAACCCGGCAAGGTTATTCGATTGGTGATGTTACAACACTATATAACGCATGGTATCCACGAACTTCAAGAAAGAATAGAGACAGCAATTTTATCTATGTGTGTGAGATGGCAACATTCAAAGCCTCTGCCTTTGCTGTCTCCGTTTCTGTGTTTGTCTCTTTACCTGTTTCCTTCGATCACTTCCCTCCCCTCATAAAGCCCTAACATTGCTCCCTGTCCGTCTCTCTCTCTCCCTCTCTCTCTCTCTCTCTCTCTCTCTCTCTCTCTCTCTCTCTCTCTCTCTCTCTCTCTCTTTTAACGCCGAAAATATTGTGTAGGTTGAGAATTTGAATCCAAATCCAATAAAAAGATTTTTGAATACTCACTAATTCTACAGTCTATTCCAGTCCAACCCTTTGGACAATAGCACGCGCCATTGAATTGGTGACATAAACCACCGTGGGCGCATTTACACTCGCTAGAGCAATTTCCGCCATATTTATTTTCAGGGCACCCTAGAAAAAGAAAACAGTTGAAACCGAACGATGCTGCTTACATACATTCGGAAACAGCGCATAATGCCCACTTTGTCTTTGCCCCTTCCCTTCTTGAGTGATACACTGTATGCAAGAGTATAGCAGTATCAGGCGTATCGGGAGGTTGTGCACCTATAGTAAAGGTTTGACGCTTTGATAAATACTCGACTTTGATGGGAAAGAATAAAATTCCTTGTCTTCAATCAGAACCATACTAGACTTGATTTTCGAGGACTTGTGAAGCTTTCGTGTGTGTTTTATATGTATATATATATATATATATATATATATATATATATATATATATATATATATATATATATATCACTGTTTAGCTTGTTCAAAACTTCCATGCTTTCCCTCGAGGAAACCCCGATCATAAAACATTACCTGTCAGTTTCACGACGAATTCAAAGTCGACGGTAAATACAAAGCCGAAGTAAACCGGCACACAGGCAAATATAAGACCATCGGTAAAAGTGAAGTCTTTGAAGTGAAGACCGACGAGTAGACCGTAAATTAACCAATCCTCCGGTAAAGGATGTTTCAAGTCTTCTGGATTAACTGAAAACACATATGTATAAACAATGGCAAGGACTGAAAACATTAAGTTGTTTCTTATAAGTGTGTCATTGCTGTCATCGGTAATAAGATACTATACATTTAGGGGAGGGGTCAGAACTGCGCTCAAAGGTCGTATGGGATCCATACACCTGGAGCGATGTAAACATTGTATCCCAGGAACGTTGGCGATCGATGAAAGTTAAAACACGTTTGTCATAATTTACACCGTAAATTTAAATGTTGCAGCTACATTGGCGTGATGCCTCTTGATATAGTGCAGGAAATGGAAAATACACTGTTTGAAGACAACAAAGTAGTACAGGCGCAGTTCTAACGACCCCCTTTAAGTTTATTCATGTGGTGTATGAAATGTCAAATAGTATTGCAAAAGATTAGTTTCAGTCTATAAATTTGCAGAGTTGTTACAAACAGTATTGCCTGAGAGTTTTTAAGGGGGCGCTGCACCCAACACAGCATTTTTTGACCCAAAATCACTTTTTTGCAATTATTCATTCCATTTTAATTAATTTGTTGACCCAAGATGAAAATATTGATTAGGTTCATCTTTTATATTGTAAAGCAGTCGTAAGTTACGGGATGCAGAAGTTTTAATTTATGCAAATGTATGCAAATCACCTGATTCCCAAGCTTCTCTTTTCTCCCAATTTCAATATTTCCAAAGAATTCAACTCCACTCTGGCTGGGTAAAATTTTCTGAAATTTTCACATTATGTTCTTTAAATGCTATATAACAAAACGACTATTTTGTTTGGCAATAAAGTTCTTACATTTTGAATAGGGGGCATTTTAATTTTTTCTAATCATGATTTTAATCACTATTTTGAGTGTCAATCTTTCAACCCATGCCTTTTTAGAATGAGGATAGATAACGCAAAATATAATAGTCGTTTTTTCTACATGTACGCTTCTGTTAAGTGCTATATTACATTTCAGATAACAGTGTCAAGTTTTTGACTTAAATTAATTTTCTTCATTAATACCAAAATTGGAGGTGTTTACCCCAAATATACACCCACTTCACCCTTTGAGTAAATTATTGCTACCATATTAAACTTAAGATATTTGCTCTTGAAAATATATAGTATGACGGGGTTTCCTTGTCATCTAAGATGAGAAATATTTCTTTTAAAAAACTGTGTTGGCAACATGCATCTCAACCTTAATCCAAACTATCAATTTTTAAATCGGTGTCCAGTTTTCCTTTTCAAATGATTCCAAGGCCGACAAAGTTGCAATAGATATGTAAGCACTCAATAATGCGCCTCGGGGACAGATATTTGGACTCTCAAACTTTTAAATTATTCTTTTGGCCTGCCATTTGTAGGGACTCATTTTGAAGCTGATGGAGTAAATAAATTTTTCATCGGCTTGGTTAATTGGGAATTTTATTTTCCCCATAGAGATAACACAAGGATAGAGTCCATTTTTGATTTCAAATATCATAAATATTGGGAAATTTTTTCTCTTGTACAAAAATTTGTACGGTGACCCCGATTTTTATTCTTGGTTTTGAAAGAGAATGCTCAAAGTTTGCTTGGGGAAAGTTCGATCAGACATTTTAATCTCTCAATTTCGAGCTACCTTAATAAATAATGATCATATGGTCGAATTGCTTTTATTCATAGCTATCCATTTTTCAAAAATTCGACATTGCGTTTACCGAAATGTCTTTATTGTGTTTACCGGAACAAAATGAAAACTCAAAATGAAAAAGATGAACACTTACCGATGGTGTTATCTTGCAAATCACCAACTCTGATAAGATCCGTGTTTAATTTGTCAATGGCACCTGAGCCGTAATCATGACACCTCAACCTTACGTGATCATGACCGTCGAAAATGGCATTCGAAGACCATTCACCATAGAAGTAGATATCAACACCGCCTGAAAGGAGCAGCCGTTATATTTGAAGTAACGTAAAAAACCATCGACTTCTAGCATTAGAGTGAAATGACTTCAAAGCCACCTAGACACTAGTTAAGTTAGATTAACATTTTACCCAAGACACATAGTTCATTATTGACCGAGTATGTTCAGCTTGATCATCCATGAACGTCGTAACCTCTTGGTGACTAAGGTCAAACCGTGGTGACAGAAGAATGACAATATCATTTACATGATAACGATGAATTTACAAATGGCAATGTTGCAATGACATGGTCTTCTGTTTCTATATGCAAATAATTAATCACGTGGTACTGGATATTCACCTATCAATTTATTTATTTATTTATGTAGTTACTTTATTTAGTTTGTTACTTACTTATTTAGCGACCGAGTTACTACACAGTAATTTTCAAGCAGGAGAAAATGTAACTTATTACAAATCACGAGAACCAATCAGCAAGAGGAAAGTCAAACTACAGGGGATCATTGCTTATGATACAGTTTTCTTAATTGAACTTATATAAACTGGTACATACTCTTGGACTATGTTCAATTGAATAGGTGTAATGTCTTAATATCAGATTTATAACGCAAGGGAACGTCATATTGTATCAAAGAGGACATCGTGACATATTATTATCACAAGGAATACAGCAAAGAATCGGCGGGTAAGAGTAACACAAGAGTGATGGTCTGACCTTCCAGACTTGTGGCATCGAGACACTACTTACAGTTTTCGCCGGTAAACACTAAGTAATCAAGGCTTAGGAGGGTGTAGTTCATCACACTGATCGGACCAAGAAAATTGAACGACACAAGTTTGTTACTCTGAAAATAAAACAAGTGCAATTACATTACCATTAACAATTAGACTCAGTGTCATACATGGATTCTCAGGTTTGTGGTGAAGGTATTTGCATCTGAAGGTTTTGCAATATCTGCATTTCCTATATTTGAAAGGTACTCCTCAAGATTTTTTTTCGTCTTCTGGGGACAGATGTTTGGACAAACAAATTGTTAGAATTCACTTTTGGTCTACCACTTGTGGAGCTCATTTTAAAGTTCTTGGAGTAAGAAATATTTCACTGTCTTAGTTATTCGAAAATCGAAAAATCCATTCCCACCCCACCCCCGGCCCGCAGAGTTAACATAAGGATGGTGGCCATTTTGAATTTCAAATGTTAAGTATGTTAGGCAGTTTGTTTCTTTAGTACCTACCAAGCATAATGACCCCTAATTTTTATTCATGATATGGCAAGTGAATGGCTGAAAGTTTTATCGAGTAAAGTTTGAGCCCAAGATTAACAGGGTCGTATACTATTTGTTACTTTGTAGGTGGCTATGGTCAAATCGTAGAACAGTTTTAATGCGACGCAACAACTGTTACATCTTTACGAAAAGTTTTGATGATTATTTATTCCACTGCAATAACAATGGTCTTCATTTCTAAAGCGGACAACTTTATAGACACCATCACCCGAGATGTAGCTATACCCATATCTTAATGTAAGTCCCAGCTGGGTTTTTGTGTCGCCGTATCTTGTGTCTCGTCTTTGTGCTATATTGCCGAAGTAATGGGTTACTTTGGGAAATTTAAAGTGTGGCTTGATAAAATAATCATCTAGTCAACAATACTAAAATAACTCTCGAAATGACCATACCGGCTCCGTACCTATCACAATTAATATTCATCGATGACGAAACCATATGAGAACACCACATTGGAAAAGAAGTGCCTAAAATACGTGCTAAACAAATAACAATTATAGAACACACAACCTTTGTTGTTCATACTACTGCAACTGTATAATTCTACGATTCGTCATTTGTCGGTGTTACAATAGACCCTCGAGAAACTAGAGGGTTATGGTGTTATGTCTAAGTTGGCTCTCAAATAACCTGGGCGTTTTACTTGTCAATTCCATGATTTGCTGTCAATATGGAGTAAACGGCCGCATAAGTGTATTAACCATGAAGATCTTCTAGAAATAAGTTATCTCCACAACTCAATCTGCGGTGCAATCAAGTCGTCTTATGACTGCACCACTTTGCAACAGCTCGGTACACAATTCTACAGACAGTCAAACGATCAGTCAGACCGAGAATGAGCCCCACATGTAGAAATATATGGACAGACACAGGGAGGGACAAACACACCATTATAGACAACACAAGAACGTCGATGCTAATCTCTATACTCCCATAGTTAAAAATATAAAATTTAAAGCATTTCAAGTAGCGAAAGTCATTGCCTTACATATCATGTTAGAGAGTTTTAAAAACTGTTAGGAGTTATTCCCCGATGTTGCTACAGCGAAAGTACAAAGCTAGAATTAATTTTAAAGTGCTAGGACTGTATGTCTTCTCTAATGAGATCATAATAATGTCATCAATCAAATTTTCTTGGAACATCATGCCGACACCCCTATGAGCCTTTGCACTGGTGTTTACTTGCCAAGGATGATGGCTGCATACCGTCCTTCAAACACGACACAAGTGCTCGAACGATTTACCATTACAATCCCATTGGACAAAGTTCCCAGCATTGGGAATCCCTCTTTAACCTTTTGCAGGTTTTAGACATAGTCCCGTATGCTTTCTATTGTCTTGTAAAAACCCAAATGGGATAAGTTTTTGGTCATAGGGATTCCTATGGAATATTTGTGTAAGGGTGGTATGAAACAAATCTTTGGATGGCGGAGAGTTTTCCCGGAATGACACTCTCAGGGACAGTGTGTAAGCATACGTGTGCCCATTTTCCTGGAAAACAGGTTGGTTTATAAGGGAGCCTTCAGTAATTACAAGGGGAGGGCCGAGGGAATTAGGGGAGTGTCACTTATTTAGAAAACTATCCAAGAGGAGGGTAATTTTTTATAAACCTATCTTGGTAGGGTCACTTTTAACAGAAGCCGAGTTTACAGCCTAACCTTCGATTGTCTGTGTGATAGATATTCTCTGAATGAGAAATCCTCGACGAGATACGCCGATTCTTTTAAACACAGACACAATATTCTCAAGCTTCTCAAGAAAAGGAAATGCAGTGGTATCCCACATTAAACACCTTGAACAGCTTGAACTCGTGAAAGAAAAGAGATAATAACATATAGGACATTTGGCAAAGTGTATATCAATCATTAAACAAACTTCTATGAATGCACATATATTGCTAGTATTATATTGGAAAATAATTGTTTATAATTCTCTCATAGACTACCATGTATAGTGAATCAACATTTTCGGTGAAATTCAAAAATCAAATTTCTTGCACACACATGCACTTTTAGCCACCCTAGTCTGATCATGTACATTAAAATGAATTATCACACGTCTATTATTACACATATTTTAGCTAATTTTGTATCGAAAAAATTACTGATAGTTTCTAATAGACTACCATGTATAGTGAATCAACATTTCAGTGAAATTCCAAAATCAAAGCTCCTGCACACACATTCACTTGTAACGACCCCAGGCTAATCAAGTACATTAAAATGAATTATCAAACGTCTATAAATACACAGATTTAGCTAGTTTTGTATTTGGAAAAAAATATCCATAGTTCTCTATTAGACTACCATGTACAGTGAGTCAAAATTTTCGGTGAGATTCCAAAATCAAATTTCACACATGCACGTTTTACGTCCAACTTCTAGTAAAGTAAGCTTACATTTACATATATTATCAAAAATGTATGTATGTATGTATGTATGTATGTATGTATGTATGTATGTATGTATGTATGTATGTATGTATGTACGTACGTACGTACGTACGTACGTACGTACGTATGTATGTATGTATGTATGTATGTATGTATGTATGTATGTATGTATGTATGTATTTGTAACATCTCAGTTAGATTATTGTAATAGATCTCTTCAAAATGCCGCAGCACGTTTAGTCAGCCGTTCCCGCAAATTTGATCATATTACACCTGTACTAGTTAATTTACATTGGCTGCCTGTTGAAGCACGCATTAAGTTCAAGATTATGTTAATTACTTTTAAATTGATCAGAGGCTCTGCATCTATGTATTTGACAGAGCTGATAGAGCAATATATTCCTACCAGAGATCTCCGTTCTGCAGACAAGTTACGTCTGATTCCACCTCGCGGAAAATTCAGTAAAGCATACGGCCAGAGAGCCTTTTCAGTGTGTGCGCCATCGTTGTGGAATATGTTGCCTGTAGAGATTCGTAATGCAAGAAATGTGTCTTTTAAACGCGGTTTGAAAACCTATCTTTTTAATCTGTATTATCAGTGATTTGTTCATGCTTTGCGATACATTTTTCCTCACCGCAGGTCTGCTCGTGTGGTGCGTTTTATCCCTGACACTTGTATTTTGTAAAATTGCATATTCTTTTGTGTGTTCTGTACAGCGCACTGTGACGTATGTGTAGTGCGTTTTTTCAAGAATTTTTAATAATAATAATAATAATAATATGTATGTATGTATGTGCGCACGCACGCACGCACGCGCGTGCGTGCGTGCGTACATGCATGCATGCATGCATGTATGCATGTATGTATGTATGTATGTATGTATGTATGTATGTATGTATGTATGTATGTATGTATGTATGTATGTATGTATGTACAGAATTAGCTTGTTTTGTGGCGGAAAATTGTTAATAATTTGCCTGATACACTCCGATGTATTAAGATTTGATATTTTTCGATAAAGCACTATATCAGCAACATCTTGCCTTCGTTTAGTTGCGCAAAATATGGTGACCCTCCCGCAAATACATGAAATATCATGTCCCTTCAAAAATGCTTGAGTGATAAATTGCGACCCTCGCTCCCAAAACGCCAGCCCTCCCCCATGTAACTCCTTTCCCTTACATAACAATTGAACCAATTGTTATGTAAATAAGCTGATGCTGTTTCAGATATTCCTTGGGAGAATACTGCAGTGGTTTTGGGAGGGTCAAGTTTTAGAATGTTGGACAGGGGGAATGTCACACTTTAGACACAAGGATAATCGGGAGGATCACATCGTTACAAGTGTGCACTGAGTTCCTAGGGCCCACCCCTGTAATGACTGTAGGCTCCCTAAGCACCCATCATCTGTGTCTGCCAAATGCGGAAAAAGGGAGCAATTTTTACAGAGCCAGTCCTTTAGGGGGATAAGAATACATTTGACTTGTGGAAAGAACCTGCTTTCCCTGAAGTTTGTAAACGAGGGTTGATTTTATCCTAAGTTTGTCTAGAAGAATGCTTGTCTGACAAAATATCCTCAAACTTGCTTCTTAGAGTACAGGGAAATTCTATCGCTGATCAGAAGCGGAGTGACAGCCCCACAAAGGTGCCTTCACCTTATCGAGTGACTGCTATACACATATTGTGGTTGAGTTAACTTCTACTTCTCCGTACGTAATTAAGTTTGAAAACAATTATTTCCATTTATCGCTCATTTATGAGAGTCAATGTCGACCTACACTCGCAGTGGAACTAAAACCTTTCGACGACTTTGACAAAGCTCAGTGAATGAAATCTACTTAAAGGGAAACAGTCGTCGGAACAACGCCTGTGCGACTTTCTTGTTTACAGTCAATGTATTTCGTGAACGATGTCTTGATGCACCTCATCATCATAGCTTCAACATTTAAATTATAAAATGTAGATTATGAAAGACACGTTTTAATTTCCATTAATCACCATCGTACCATGGATACAGTGTTTACATTGGTTGTATGGGTCCCATACGATCTTTGAGCGCAGTTCCGACGACTGTTTCCCTTTAATGACTGTGAAAAGTCTTACCGTCGATGACTGTCTATCGGAGCGTTCAGCGTCCTCCGTGTAATTTTGGTAACAAGCCCAATTAAATTCTTTGCAACAGATATCGCTGATACTGAGTTTTAATACGACTAAGACGAAAAATGATTGACGCATCGTTGAACCTACAATAAAAGAAAATAAAATGTATCGCCCTATGAGACGGAATGCGATTCTGGTAAAATCAATCAGTGAATTTATTTTGGTTCTTACTGGACGCAAGTACATGCCAAATCAAGCCGGCACAAACGTTGTAGGTTCACATCTCGCCTAATCCCCAAACGGCGGTGAAGAACCGCTGTTTGCCGGATTACAGCCAGGTGAAAACGAGTTGATCAACACAACGAACCTACCGGAGAGAATTTTTGTCACGTACACCCTGATAACATAACAAAAGATGGTTACACTTGACAATGGCTATGTTGTTAAAACCTTGTCATGATTGACATGTTTAATGGGATGCGCGGCACTCGTCATAATGAATATGACGGTATAGTCTACGTGTGCCGACAAAGGGAAAAACGACACAACGATGAATGATACTCGTAAATGGATAAAATTCTGTGGCAAGCAAATTCCGCGACAAAAAAAACATTAAAAACTCCATACCAACTCTCTCCGTATTTCATCTATCGCATATAGTCTGCTTCTTGTGTGTTATGTTATGCCACGGTCCCTCCTTATGGAGGGACCGTGGTTATGCGTGGAGAATTACTTTGAACCACGGTCCCTCCACGTTAGTCAGTCGCTTGTTTTCCAATACACGCTGGCCGCCGGTCGGGCTGCAGCACAGTCCCTCCACAGTAAACTGCAGTAAACACCGTGATACACGCCGGCCCCCCGGCCGGCTAACGTAATTTAGTAAACACGGTGTTTACTTCAGCATGCCGGCCAGCGTGTTTCGGAAAACAAGCGACTGAGTACTTTATAATCATGCGATTATCATTACTTTATTATTTTGTAAATGTACGTTATTAATTGTCATGTGGCAGATTTTACACTGCGTCTCGCCATAAGCATTCCCCACACAAACAAAACATCGTACAGATTAATCTAAACTTCCCTGCACAAATCCGAAACTAAACAATCACTATTGTAACACAAACAATCTGACAGTAATGTAGGGATCCTATTTTACTCATGCCCGCGAAAAGAAACAAACACGAACGCAACACAAACTTTTGGATAGTAAGGTGGGGTGCCTCTTTCACGTTTTATAACACAAAATTGTGGTGTGCCATTCTTCAACGCATTACTGAACGCCGATACGCATAATTCTGTTAGCTACACTTAGCTGCGGTATGCAGCAGTCGCAGGAACTGTATACAAATGAAACAGCCATGTGTGAATCGAGCTGCTTCTGGGAAATTTTGTAACCTCGTACACAAGATATAAAAAAAGAGCCTTACATCGCATCGCATCGCAAATAAACTGTATCTGACGAGAGTTGTATCTGTTCACATGTTTAAGCATTTATATTTATCATTTAAGTCAGAAATAGCCCCATTAGAGACAGGAATCCAGCAAATTTGAGTGATTTCTTGACCTAAGAAATAAACCTCTTGAACGAGACTGTGCTTTAAAAGTCAAGGGGCATGAGTACCAACAGTAGCCAGACCAACCATTTCACACCTGATTAAACCCCGGTGAGGGGTATAAAAGACCCCTATCTCATCGAAATTTCATAATGGCGTTTGAGTGACAACTGGCAACAGCAAGGTAGACCGCTCCGTTAAAATCAGCCAAAGCGATTCTCAAACAAACATTATTGGCATACCATAAACATAGACTGTTTCATAAACACGTAGGCCATACAGGTATCCACTAAGTTTCACAAAGCATTCTACAATTACGACGATTAAGGGAAAAATCGCTTTCGTAACAAAGGAAATGGCCCCTAGGGAACAGTCGTTCCGCGATTCAAA
>LD480854.1:101288-121791 GCA_001465055.1 Ptychodera flava
TCCATACCTTCCTAATCTAACCTGGTGGAGCTGTTAAAGATCATGGTCCCCATAGAGTTAACACAGGGATGGCGGTCATTTTAAATTTCAAATATCCGTAAATGTTAGCTGAAATGTCTCTTTTTTTACCAAACTTTGAACGATGACCCCTGATTTTTATTTTAATTGGTAAGAGAATGGTTAAATTTTTCATTTAGGAAAATTTGGGCAAAAGCGTAAGTCGTTCACTTTCGAGGCGCCTACTACCTCAAGCAGTTTTTGCATTACGTCAAGCCAAGCAAAGCTGCATTCGAATGCTTTTAAAGTTTTCAAAGTTAGGTGATAGCTGCCTATACACGCAAAGTCCACACTTTTGCACAGACTATCCAAGGGAATATTGAAAGCATGCTCCTCCACAAAAGAATTTCTCATCACAACCGATGGTAAAATCAAGGGACAGTGTGCAAAGTTCGGGATATGAGGAACAGAACTATGTGAAATTTGCCGAAAAGCGTTTTTATATGAATACTTACAAGTTTGAAGAAGATCCCGAGCCAAGATGTTGAACTCGATGAAAGATTCTTGGTATGCGGGAGAACTTGGGTGTGAACTTCAAAACGTTTTATTTCGGAACATATTCAAGACAATGTTCTCGGAATGAGCTGTACCGCCAGATCAACGAAGTCAGCACGAAAAATAATCTAAACTCTATGGCTGTGAGTGAGGTACCTGTTCTGTTAAAGGGAAGTGTGAAATAAGATAAAAGAAATACTAGTATGGATTTTCATATAAATTTTGAGGGCTTGTCGATGACATAATGTTTACATTTCGGAATATAATCCAATGGTGCATGGGAGAACGTTGGTGTGAACAGGTATTTTGACGCTACGCCTAGACTGTGTCAATAGTTACGCATGGAGTCGCTGTTTTAGAAGTCTTTCGCCAGGTGTAATAAACGGGAGGATTTTCAATAAAGCGTCCCAGTATGTATAAGCCCATGACCATAAAAATGCCTTCAGTGACCGATTCTAAAAGTACCGCTTCGTGAGAAAGAGAGGAAATACTTCTGCCGCAAGGCGTTTCTTACACATCAGTCGGCCGCAATAAACAAGGGAGGACTTTATGGTTATCCGAAAACGGCGAATGGATTTTGCGATGTTGATTATTACCAACAACGCGTGCACACGTGGAGAAACTCTGTCAACATCAATTGTCGTCGACCTTTTGAAGATTGTAAATCACACACTCTACGAACGCCAACATTGGAACAGAACGAAAACAAACCAAGTTCGAGTGAACACGTCAGAACTGAATTTTGCATAAAGAACATTTATCACAAATGTCCGCATCTCTTCTACATAGTGCACTGACGCGAGCTGATATACCTCTGACGCGTACGTGACCTAAAAATTCAGATATTCCACATTGCACTCCGTCTCGTTTATCGCGTCGCACTTACTGGCCCAGTGCGGTGTTCTCAGTGGACACATTTTAATAGCTTTTTACTGGTACGATTGCTTTTTTGCGACCACTAATAATATATTCTTTAAATATAAAAACTTACTAAGGATAATCGCAACAAGCAAAGTCCTCTATAATAGGAAACCACGCCTCGATGACAATTGTATACGCTGCAATAAGATTGAAGTGCTTCGAACATTTATTCTCGGAATGTCCAAATGTGCAATTCGTCTTGGAGAAATTCCATGAATTGAGGTCTATTAGTCAAGTCCAAAACTGATTTGAAAATTCTCTTCGTTCTTTCTCCGTTTGCGTGTTGTCTCTCTGTCTGTCTTTTTATTTGTCTGTCGCTAAATAGGCAAAAGTTGGAAACGACATACATTGAAGTTTCAAAAGCGTTTTAAACATGACCGTTAAACATGACGAAATAAGAATATAAGTAAATAAAGGGTTAGATCTTTATTAAAAGGTTAGATCTTTATTTCGTTTATTTTAAGTTAACTTAATATTGTTTATTACGTGACTTTTAGTACTCACTGACATCGACCGAGAGGACTTATAGGTTTCGTCATGTCCGTGCGTCCGAGTGTGTGTGTATCTGTCTATCCGCCCGTCCGTTCACGCAGATATCTAAGAGATGCCTGGAGCGATTTCATTCAAACTTGGCACAAATATTAGTCCCTATGTCATACATATGCCAATCTATTTGTCTCTAGCGAGCGGATCAAAATGGCTGCGCGACGACCGTTTTCTCTCCTGTTTTTGATGTCCATCCAGAGGGGCTCCAGGACCCGTTCATACAGATATCGCAGACATGCCGGATCCAATTCTTTTCAAACTTGATACAAGAATAATACACTATGGCATTCATATGCACGTCCATTTAATTTGGTTCGGCAAGCATAAGTACTGCTTATTTGCCTAATTAGTGATTTGAACTGTTTCTAGTGCGACTGGGCTAAAGTTGATAACACTTTTTACTGATCATGGTTGGTGACATATGCCGGTATTGTCTCAATTAATTGCTAATTTGCATATTTCGATTACTTTTTGTAATTAGGGTGATATGTCTTGAAATACAGTAACAAATGTAATGAAACATGGTACAAATCTTCAACATACAGTCCTTCTTTAGCGTACAAAGACTCTTATCAATATATTGATAATAAATAACTTATTTGCATATTTAATCATCTTTCCTAATTAGTGGGCAACGTCCAGAAATACTGCATTAAATTTTATGAAAGGTGGTACAGATCATGATCTGTCAGTACAGTAATACTGTGTGACAACATTAAGAAGGATCATGTCGATGTATTGCTAATTTGCATATTTGATGAACTCTCACAATTAGTGTAATATGTCTAGAAAATACGGCTAGTTTTCAATCGGATTCGAACCCACAACATACGGCGTCTGTCGCCTGGCTGAGAGGCCACAGAGAGAACCGCTCGGCTAAATCTCCACACCCAATAAAAGAGTGGTTCAATAGCCGGCTAAGTTGTTACATTTTTCTGACTGAGACCGCTCCACACGTTGTAGAGTTCGTGCATGAAGCACTCACGCACGCATGCTCACTATCATACATCGCACATACACACTTTATCGAAGCGAAGAAACGAATTTCATCGCTTTAACTGGGCGAACGATAACCTCGGGAACAATTCTGTCCACCAGCAGAGTTACCAACCCTGCATCGAATTTGATGCAGCATGATTTCAACATTCGATGAACTTTTATAATTAGTGTGGTTTGCTTAAAAATTCTGTATCACATTTGATGAGACATGGTATTGATCTTCCAGTAGTGTAATGGCGTGCAAAGATATGTAGCAGTATAATGTCAAGTAACTGCTCATTTCGATATTTAATGAATTTTCTTAATCAGGCTGATATGTCAAGATATAGTTCAACGAATTTCAGGAAACCTGGTACAGCTGTTGAGCTCGCATTACTTTTTCAGTGAATCAACATTTTTATCCTTGTCATGTTAATATTTTTTAATTTGCATAATAAATGAACTTGCCTAATTACAGTGAAATGTCCTGATATACTTAATCAAATTTGATGAAAAGTGATACAGATGTTGATCTGCCAATACAGTAATACTGTGAGAAGACATTAAGAAGTATCATGTTCATTTATTGGTAATTTGCATATTTTATGAACTCTAACAATAAGTGTGATATTTCTAGAAGTGCTGCATCAAATAAGATGAAACGTGTTACATATGTTGATCTTCTAGTAGTGTGATGACGTGCAATGATATGTAGCCAGCTAAAAGCAGTTAAAAACTGTCGTATTTGAGATATTGTTTTAACGATGTCATTCTGAGTTTTTATGAATTTTGTGCGATTGTAGTAACTTTTAAAAGTCTGTATTTTCGATTTGTACGTGGTAGTGTGCTATGCCTTTTATATGTTGATAGTTTTTTTTTATGTGTGTGTGTGTGTGAAAGTGATTTTAGCAACGCCAAGGCACATTCCTCTCGATTCTTTTATCGACTTTTTATAAAGATTATTATTATTATAGCGGTATCATGTCAATTTACTGCTGATTTACACATTTAACGATTTTTTGTAATTAGGCTATGTCAAGAAATATTTCATCAAATTTCATGAAACTTGGTACAAATTCTGAGTTTACATGGCTTCAATAGTGAATAAAAGACGTTTATCAATGTCATGTTTATAAATTTTTAATTTGCATATTAGATAAACTTTCTCAATTAGCGTGATATGTCCAGAAAGACTGAATCAATTTTGATGAAACTTGGTACAAGTGTTGATCTCACAGTGCTGTAATACAATTCTGTGACACTTAGCGGTATGGTCTAACTTAATTGCTAATTTGCATACGTGATTTTTTGTTTTTTGGGCGGTTGTCCAGAAGCATTGCATAAAGTGATACGAAATGTGGTACAGGTGATATTCTGTCAGTGTAATAATAGGATGAAAAAAGTTTGGCAACATCCCGTCGATTAATTAGTGCTTCTTTAATGACCTTTTGTAATTACGGTGTAATCCAGGCTAATTTTACGTTTCCATAAGCATGGAACTCCTTCTCGGCCACAAAGCTCCATCTGTATCGCAATATTTTTAATCACAGCCTCAATTACAGTGGTTTGAGTTGACGCATTGGCATTCGACGAACTGGACACATGTCTAAATAGAGATGTTGCGAACACTGTCAGGTGCAATTATCAGCTAAGTGGTAACATTAGTCGATCATAAAGGAAACAACTGCAAAAGTTAAAACATTGTCTAGCAGGAGATCAGACGCAATCAAAACAACACGACCACACAAGTCAACGTACTGTCCATGTAATATCACTTGCTTTCAGGTGTAGTTGTTTTGACTATGTCTGATCTCGAGCTCCTGCAAGACAATGTTTCAACTTTGGCAGAGTTGATTTCTCTGTGATCGACTTGAATTACTTCTCAGCTGATAATTACAACTGACAGTGTTGGCAACACCTCAATTTAGACAGTAAGTCTAGTTCCAGTAATGCCATTGCGTCAAAGCAAACCATTGTAATGAACAGGAATATTTCCTCGCTCTCGTAGGACTTGTAATCAAATTATCTATTAACAAGTGGGGACTGTGTCATCACCGATGTTTTGTCTTTTGTGTGCTTTGGTGGTTTCGAACATTCACAAAAGCCTGCCGCACACGAGAGACATTAACTGAGCAAAATTTCATTCGAGGCTGTTTGCTAAACCATTTTACTCTCGTGTGCGGGGCGATTTTTCGTGAGTTTTTTTTGTCTCTCGAGCCGTTGAGCAAAGTATTCAACATGTTTGATATATTTTGCCTCGCGAGGCACCTTGTGCGCCGGAGAAAGTTATTTTCCTCAGTTCTTTTTCACTAAAGCGCGCGTATGGAGATCATATAATAGTAACACGATTGGAAGTAATTTGGGATAATTGGATTTTCATGTTTTTCAAATTTCTCAAAAGTGTGGGGTGCCGTAAAGCTTAATGTTGCAATATTGCAAATTACTCATAAAAACAAGTTTATACTGTAAAAAAGAAAAGCAAATGAGATTACATTTGTAGATTAAATCGGCATTACTTCATTATCCAATTATCCAAAATTAGTTCAAATCTTGCAATTGTTTAGTGCAAAATGATCGCCTGTAGTCTGGCCCGCAGCATTGAAAACACAGTCGCTAGTGGTTCGATACATGGCAAAGGCCACTGAACGATATTAGAAAGAAAGACTAGCCTATTTTGTCTGCCATATATCTTTTGCCATGTTATCGAACTACAAACGACTCATTTGCAACAGACGTAACATGTTCACCTTTATAAACATGCAAGATGTATGCAAACTGTGTTTATTGCAGCTGAATAATATAAAAAGTAAAACTTCAAGGCATTTTCAGCCAATTTTTAACATGTTTGCACAAATAAAAATATAAAACGTTGATGAAAATATGCTTGATTCAATAATCAAGGGTCAACGGGAAATTTCATGCTTTGCACAATCTTTAGTCTCAGTCATTTCGATTGGTTTTAGTTTTGGAAACGATAAATCGGGGGAAATGTGCGATCTCAGCGCCGATTTTACTTCGGAATCCACGTTTTGTTTAGCGCTCGTTGGCAGCGCAGTTGCCACCGTTAAGTATACGTTGCCACGTTGTGACTATGTGACCGGATATACAAGTACGTAACTATGTGAATTAGCATATTACGAACATGGCTGCCCCTGGCCCTGTGAGGCGATCTGGGGTATCTCTCGAGGCCTTCAATCGCTTCACTTTTTAAGACACGGTACATTTTAATGTATTTCGCACGTAGGAAAATATTTCACGTACATGTTTCACGTTGAAAAAGTATACAAGTGTTATTTCACATTTATGTCTTTTTTTGGTCTTTTGTTGTCTCTGTATTTTGTGGTCTTTCTGTTCTCGATGAATGTAGTATGATTGCGTTCAAAATGTCAAAATGTTCAAAATGTCGCTTGACCGCACCGCCAACCGCACGTGTTAATGCACTGCACAGCTCGATGCAGAGAAGTGTATCAATTTCAATTCAAAAATAAAATTGCGACAGTAAATTCAGCTCCGCATTTTTCCTACACGCGCAAGTGGTCGTGGTTTAGAAAACAATAGAACAAATCCTTATGCCATTTTGACGCACACAAAACGATAAGCTATAATTGTCTCCCTCCCTAAACGAAGGAATTACGTTTGTCGTGCGTCAGCTTTTATTATCGACGGCCCCTCAATCAATTGTTGAACCGGTAGAAGACCTAGTGCCATAGATGATTTTGCTGCAGGGCAAATGTCCAGACAAAGAATGGAAGGAGTATTTGCAGCGACATAATATGAACGATTTACATGTTGCTGCTATTGTTATTGTGTTTGTCTCATTTTCAGCATTTTGAAATTGAAAATAAAATGATATTAAGGGAGCCGTCATTATTTACGGCCTGGGGGTCGGAGGAATTTCATCGGAAACTCTGAAATTTCGAGTAACCCCTGCCAACCCTGATGAATTTGAGTAATCCCCTCTCTAACACAGAAATTTCGACTGACACCCCACTTTGAAAAGTTCAATAGCAAGACATGTATTTGTAAAATTTACAAAATACAGCAATAGTACATATCTTTCATATCCTGCTAGATTAACATTGTTTATCTCGTGATAGTTGAAGAAGGTGAAACCAACAAAATGAAATTCAAAATCGCAATAAAATGTAGAAAGAAAAGCTCACACTATAACCAATATCCAGCCATATAGTATTGTTTACTTTGGATGTGTATCATGACAAGGTTTTCACTAAGATATCTGACAGGGCAGAATTTGAAAGTTCAGGGGGAAAACATGCAGGAGGCTGACGGGCAAAGTGTCAGAGGAGATTGTACCCCTCTTGTGTGGAATTTGAGAAATTGATGTGTGCAACGATGCAGTCTGATACAATATGAGAGGTGATTTCAATTTGTATATTTATTGAGTAAAACTGTTAGAACACCCCAAGTGGAGATTGTGAGAAGGGGGTGTCCCCCTTCTCGCGTTGAAAATTTTGAAAAAATTGATGTTTGAAATGGTGCAATCTGAGAGGTGTTTCCATTCATTTTGCACCAACAATTGAGTAACCCCTTTCTTTCTCTCCACACTTTGAGCAACCCCCTGGTAGCTTTCAATTTTTTGAGTGACTCTCTCACATTCCTCCGACCCCCAAAGGGCGTAAATAATGACGGCTCCCTAAAGGGGCCGAAGCTCTGACTTTTGATAGTAATTTCATCGTTTCTTAGTGTGCATCAACTTCAATTTCTTCTCAAGCATGTTCAAACACTCAATATTCAGCTTGAATATGAGTCAAGTATCTCTCAAGTGCATCTAAGTCTTAAATTCAGTTTGGCTGTGTTGGAGTAGTCATAAATAGAAGGTCGTGAAGTGTCCTTTCCTTTCTCTAAAAGCAACTAAACAGTGTTCCATCAAAGCGCTACCAAATGTAGTGTTTGTCATGTATCAGTCAAAGTCAGTTACCAGAGTAAAGATTTGAACTTGTGTAGGTATTTTCGACCCCTCAAACGTCTGGTTTTCATCATTCTGCTTCTTGTGCTTTTATCCCGTGTCAGACTTTTTTATCATGTAAATCCTGTTCGTTGGTTTCAAGTTCATATTTTATCCGCACTACTGTAATGTTTGATTCCTACTGCGCAAGACTGCATATTTCAGCCTTTCGGCTATTTAAAGTAATATGCTATCCTTTTTTTCATTTGTTTCCTCTTACTCCGACAAAGGTTTACTGCCATAAACGTCTGGGTTTTTTTTCATTCTGCTCCTTCTGCTTTTATACCGTGTCCGTCTTTTTGTCATGTAAATTCAATTCGTCGGTTTCAAGTTCATCTGTTATCTGCACTACTGTAGTGTTTTCAGTCCTTCCGTGCAAGACTGTATATTTCAGCCTTTCGGCTTCGTCAAGCTCAGTTCGCCGAAGTTCTACTGATAGGTAAATCGTAAACGGTCGAACAAACCTGAGGAGTGAGTGCAGATTTCGATTCGAATTCGAGATGAATAATTCGACTACGATTAACGGCACCTTGGTGGACGCTCTGCAAGACAAACCTATATTTCTCGTGTGGGTACCATTATTGACCGGCTCTATAGAAGTTATTCTATGCGTGACAGCTATTCTTGGAAATTTGCTATTTGTTACAGTGTTCTGTCTGCAGAAAAAGCTCAGAACGACCATAAACACTATGCTTGTCAACCTGAGCATCACAGACTTGATTTCGTCGATACTGGTATCATCTGTGGCAAGTGATAGTTTCCTCAACCGTCGCTGGAGATTTGATTCATTCTTTTGCGTCATTCACAACATTCTCAACGTTACTATTGCAGATATCGTTGTGGCTGACAACTCATATCGCTATAAACCGTTACATTTGTGTAGTTCACAACGAGAAGTACCGCCATCTTTGCAGCAAAACAAAAACTGTCTTCGCTCTTGTATTCTGCTGGTGTTTTCCACCGACGATCGAAATTTACTTGGCTTCGAGACCAAATGCTTTCACCTTTGGTGAAAGTCTTCTCCCATGTGTTCCAAACTTTCAAAGGCTGGTGGCAATTGGCGTATTTGCATTCCAATGCACAATCACGATCTACAGCTACTGTGCAATATTTGCATACATACGCCGTAGCAGAAAGCGGGTGCAGGCTCACAATATAGGCGACCAAATATCGACTAACAGCAAGACACCGAGTTCACAGGAAATTCGTACCATGAAAGTTCTGATGATCGTCTTCATATTACTGTTGTTCGGTTACTCACCCCTTCCTGTGAGCAATGGCATCCTTAGAATAATGGGAAGGCCAGCAAGACCAGACCTTATGTTGCTGTTGTACCCGGGCATACACATCGCTGGATCCATCAACCCGATACTCTACGGACTGAGTAACAAAAATATCAGAGACGAGTATAGACGGTTTCTCCAACAAAAGATAATGTTTTTCCTACCAAGCTGTGGCGTTAACAATAATGTAGTGGTGTTATAAATTTGCAAGACAACGAAAAAACGTCGTATGTCAAGCGAATTACTGGCAGTTAATGCACGACTGTTAAGAATGTGTAAATATAGTGGCAATATCAATTCTCTTATGCCGTTAATATTTCAGTGTCTAGAGTAACACGAATTGTTTTTAGTTATAATCATCAATCTAAGATGCCACTTGCGGTCCCAAAGTTGATATAGTTGTATATGACTGTGATTTTATTTTGAAAACTATCATGAATTAAATCAGAAATATTAAAGAGTCATTAAAACTTCGTTTCTGGAATTATCACATAATGTTCTTGCGCAATTGTCATTTTGTCTTTAAGTTATTCATTTTTAACAGTTACATGATGTTGCTGTTTCGTCATTCCGTCATCTCCTATACAGGATATGTTCATTTTTTTCAAAAACGTGGAGTAGTATAATTGCTATCGTCCGTTCTAAATCAAAATCGCCAGAGTGTACTAAGACTTTTCAAATTTGTATTCCATGCACGCAACATGGAGCTTAAACCGCCAAAGTTAATTTGCATTAAAGGAGTTGCAAAGAAAGTAATTTTATCTGACTTCAGTCGTTCATACAGCACCACCTGTGTTATAAGTCAAGAGATCATCCCTCATGCCGACCTCTTTTGCCTAAAACAGTCCTCCAAGCAAGTCTGCCATTTCTACCACTCTCCTTCATCTGAGCTTTAACGACACCCATCTCCTCCCCTTACAACCACAGTCGGCCATATATGGGTTTTTATGTATTAGGGCCCCATAAGATGTGGGGAAGATTAAAGGCGTTACCTATTTAGTTGAATTATTTTTAAACTGTAAATTGGTCACTCAATTTGTGGCCTACATCATGTATTTCACAGTTATGAGCACGTGTATCATTGTAAGGGAAAATGCATTGTACGACATTTTACTGGTCACCAATAATGTGGCCAATTTTATGTATTTCACTAGTACAACTTTATAGCAGGTGTTAGGAGGTTATTTATTATAAGGGCACGTGTTTTGTGCTATAGTGTATTTGTCACCAATTTATTTTTCCTGAATGATGTATTTCACACTTACAGATTTTCATTAAATTGTGACCCATTTTGTGGCCCATTTAAGCCATAAAGACATGAGTTGGGTATTCTTTCAGTGTTTGCAGATGGCCAGGGCACAGCATAGCCACCGGTGACGTTGGACCTTGGCGAGGGGATATGGCGTTTGCAGGGGATAAGGTTTTTTTTACTATAGTGTAATACGGAGGTTCTCGCCGTCGATAGGCATTTACGGTTCAGTTCTGCTAACTATTACATATTATTTCTTTCAAAAAAATCATGATATGATAATTTCTTAGATGTTGATGAGAAATAAAAATTCAATTGTACTCTCTTGCATCATTTCACAGCCTCTTTCTTCCTTTACCTTACGTTCTTTCAGTTTTCTGATGGGTATGATGATTTATTGGAACAACGACAAGTGCAATCTCACGGTGCCAATTAAATGGAAATGATTTTAGTGATGATCTAGGTCATGATAAAACTTGAGAAAACAATGTTATTTGAAACATGGGAGCAATCTGTTGCGTCATCCTGTGAAAACAAACGTATATTGATCATTTCCAACAAGTCAAACGATTGTGAAAAGTTTCGCAAAATTGTGAAAAAAAATTGTAAAAAATTGTTATATTTTAAAATTGTTTCCCTTGAACAAAGATGTTACCGTGCAATTTTGAAATTGTAATTTTGCAAACTGACTAATAGTGTTCGCCATTGTATTGACTTACTGTGGATGACTAGACAAAGGTGAAAGCAATACCATTGACATTTTCTTTGTAACATTATAGAAAATGAAGTGATGATGCTCGATCACTAAATTGTATGTCTTAGGTAACTGTCAGCAGACCAAGTTTTCTATTGGGTGTTCCCATTTTCCTTTCTAAGATACATTCCAAAGAAGTATTATAATGCCATGGATTCTATCTAGCGAACATTGCCCTATGAAAACAGTAAGCCTTCAAAACGTGCGGAACTTAGTTAGAATAAAAGTTAAACATTTGTCATTTTCTAGCCTTGTCATTTTTAGAAAAAATCCGTCTCATGACTTTCAATTGGTTTGCAGACGATCGAAGCGATGACGATGCATGATGATGTACTTATCACACAAACTCGGAAAATACTGTTGAGTTGACACTTTTAATTTTGGGGGGTATTTTTCTGTGTGCAGAAACAAAAATCTTGCCACTTAAATCTGGTGTGGTGACAACTTGCATGTAGCGAGTAAGGAGACATTTAACACGATTAGAACTAATTTGGGATAATTGGACGGTGAAGTGATGTCGATTTAATTGACAAATGAGATCTCATCTGTTTTTCTTTTATGTTACACACTTGTTTTATGAGTAATTTGCAATATTGCAACATTCATCTATATACCACCTAAAACTTTTGAGAAATTTGAAAAATATGGAAATCCGATTATCCCAAATTAGTTCCGATCGTGTTATTTGTAGAATTAGCAAGATAACGAAAACATTGCATTGACATTTTCCATATATTTCTGCAAGCTAATTGAAATAGATAACGCTACACAACAGTTACGTACATTTTTTATGAAGATATCATCCAAATGATACAACGTACGTTGGCTGTTTCTTTTTAATAAATTGCATGTACAACATTCATAGAAATCGATATTGACTATGTGGCCATCAATAACTTAAATCAAATGGTAATTCGAGCAATCAATCGGCAGAGTAATATTCCATGTGCCTTCCAGCCCTATTATTAAGTCGTTCTGTCTACTGTTGAAGTCAGACAAATCTTAGTGAGAGGGTGGCTAAAAGTACGGTAAATTTTCGATCGGGTGTACGGCATCCGGTCACCTGGCGAAGGCACCATAGTCAAAACCGCTCGGCTAAATCCCCATCCTTAAAAAGAGTAGTTCAATAAACTACAAAGTGAGTCCCTATATAGACTCGATGACACCTCTTGCTAGCTAACGACACCTTTTGAGGCTCAACAAGAAAAGTACCATGAAGTATCACTGCATCCCGTAAGTCTTCTGACAAATCGTTCTTGGCCGACATTCTCCAAACATGTATGACTCTTGATTATCATATCATACACTGACGTCTATGTCCATACTGGGCGAGGCACTTACATGCATTGGTAAAATCACAGTCCCTCAACCGTGGCTGGAGGGACTGTTGGAACACACACTATACAGTGGTGACTTCTTTTCTTTCAAACCATGAAAAACGTCTCGTTTTCAACAGAAGTAGACAACGTTAAAATTATCAAAATATCATCGTAAATCTCCCTTAGATTTTGATATTATCATGGAAGAGTATGGAGGATGCCGGTCACCAGTAACAGCTACTCTAGAGTAAATTAAATTCTCAAGTTGTATCCTTTCAAAGTTTTGTCTTTACATACTGGGTGACCAGGTTTCAAAACTTTTTATTACAAAGATACTGCTATCAAGGATGTGTCATGCATTCAAAAATCTGAAATAAGTTAACATTTCGCCATGTTCGTCACGTTTTCTCACATCTTTTTTGTTATCTTATCTATAAGACGGAAGCCTTCTGCAATCTCGCTCAGGCAAGATTTTCTAGATACCTTCAATTCACTTGAACAGTTTGGCAAGGTTTAGTATAGAAATAGCCCTTAAGTAATTCTTGTGTAGACTACTAGCTAATGGTTTTCCAGGGTTATTCATATTTATACCTTTGACGTATCACTGACGTACGCCCTTTGAATCCGCATCAGGTTTATTATGACGCGTCCTTGCTTACTCGAATTGCCGGTTTCAATCCTTTGACGCTTTCCGACATGCTATAATGCACAAACATCGCATCGTTTATTGAAAACAGAATAGCTATTCAAGTGAACGTGTACATTAGGGGAGATGTTAATACAGACTTGGATAAATTTGTTAAGGTACAGCAGAAGTTTCATTTTATCCGGTTGAAAATCAATGTTTACACGGCAACAGTACCCATACACAGCAAAAAAGACATTTGCTCCTGTAACAAGCCCTGTATAGATCCTGACACAACCCTTTGGCATGCGTCAGCAAAGACGTCCCTGAGACAGGGGCCGATTTACAGGTCTGTTGCCAGTGCTGTTGTTATGCAGGTCATTTTACCCCACTTATGACCTGAGTTTAATTAGTCTAGAACATTCTCAAGGTCACTGTCATTCATTACCTTGAATTCAATTAGTCATTTTTGGAGCCTTCTGGAAATTCAATTAGTCGCATGTTTACTGTAGGTGAAGATCTTTTAGAACAGTAATTAGCATATCAATAGAAGTTTTAGATTATTCTTATATTCTCTTATATAACTATTGAAGTATAAATACTGGAACGACACAGTTTTCAGTCAGATATTTGGGATCGTGTCTCTGACGTGTTACTTCAAGACTTGGAAACTCAAGCGGGGTTAATGCCAAGACTTTTCAAGACCTTCACAGCAACGCTGGATTTATTCTATGGACTTTGTGCAACCTCAAGCCTACAAGCAAGCTAAAGGATTGCTCACTGTCTCAGTGTGGTGACTCAACTCCGGAGCTTTGTGCTGTCCCAGCCGAGATAAGTACATTGTAGTCTGTTAACTTTTTACAGTTTGTACTTTATCCATGACTTAGTGATTAGGTTTTTATGGGGTTTTTGTTGGGTTTTTTTTTCGTTTTTGTTTTTTTGGTAATAAATTTAATTTTAAACAAAGTCGCTGACTTCACTGTTTTTTCTCATGATCGCAACACTGTGATGACATGGTTATATATAGTGCTGTAGGCACAGTGACGTGACAAGGCCTGAAATTTCTGCCTTTCTCGTCACTGTATTTACAGGACTGTAAACAGCAACGAAACTACAGACCTGTAACAGGGCCAATAATTTTTAAATGTGCACACAATTATACCTGTATTCATTTCTTGCATAAAAAAATGCCCATTTTTCTGAAAATATATACCCCTGAAATCTAACAAGTTTTCAGACCTCTAAACAGACCCTATAAATTCAACACTGACACACCACTGTTTGTACACTAGTATTTTAGTCATGCGGTCACAGCACTGGATACACTCAGAAATTACATCACTGTAATACATTCCCTTAATACCAGGTCTGATACAGACCTATTCATACACTCATGATATCAGACCAATTTTACAGGTCCTGTAACAGAGGTTTATTTCTTAGGGACTGTTCCTGGAACAGATCACACCCTTTTACCCGCATGTACTGGAATCTGCCTGTAGTTTTCTTGCTTTTTAATTTCTTTCAAAGTTTCTTACTTTGAAATTTGAGCTGGCTCGACTACAGGCCATTCGTCTAGCACAACTACGTGTTACACAACATGTGGTGCTCTGTTCTTTATGCAAGTTGTTTACAAGTATATTCGTGAAGATATCATTAACACACCTGTATCCACTAGGGTCTTTTAGGAAACGTGGGCGAGATGCTACTTGTTTAATAGTGCAATAAACTTGCGGCACATCAGTAGTAAATAAATGCAGTGCCACACCCTGCTGCATCCTATCACATAACTTTGACATGATATCATGAAGTAACGCTATTAAAAAATAGATCTTTTTCAGTTTAATTGTCTGTTGAAATTAAGCTGTTTTTTTCAGAACCCTCAGAAAATGCAGAGTTAGCAATAGTAGTTTTGTTTTTCTCCAGTGATAATGATGGGAAAAATATGTCACTTGGAAATTTATCTCTAATGATTTAAACAAACTCCACAAGTTTGTTCTATGTTTTGTTAACAATGCTGCAGCTACTAACTTGTTCTTCACGGAGATCATTTATACCCCATGAAAGCGTTAGAAAACATCTCACCCAATGCATCTCTCATATTGGAAAAATAAAAACAGTTATGTAATGATTTTTGTCGATTTCTTTATTCGAGTCGTTATTGATACATTGTGTAGCACTTTTTTGTCAGACGTTTTTGTGTCGATATAGTTAATTGCAAGGCAGCGTATCCATGCATTAAAATATTATTTCTTGCGCTGTTGCAGCTTTTAAATCGTAGTATCCAAGAGAACTTCTTGTCTCTTCATCTGAACATTTTGGAGGTATGCTTGTCCTCTTTCCTTCGTTTCTGGCGATGCTTCTTTGAATTCTTAAGGTATCCTGTCCATATTTGAAATAGGTATCAAGATTTAATATTTGTCTTTTATCTTGTCCTTTCTGACAAGAGCAAGACTAAAAATGTGAATGGTTGAAAAGAGCATTTCGAAGAAAGCTACACCTGAACATACTGATTATGACTTTGCGTCTACGAAATCATGATACTGTCAGTGGCTGTGCTGTTGGTATGATTGCGATTATTTTTTTGAAGTTAACGGGAAAGATGATCCGAAGAAGCAACAGTGTCATCGTCGTACTTGAGAACGATGAATAATGAAAACACTTCCGAACAAACAAAACGTCTCATGTAACATAATTGCCTCCTTGAAAGAAGAGAGAGTAGTTCAGAAATTCTCTTGTCATATTCGCGACCCTGAAGCTTACTGCTTCCATGGCAAAAAAGGTTTGATAGTCGGATGTGTACTGAACATGTTCCAGCGTTTAAGGAGTATGTTTACCCCATGACAATGTATACCCCTCGAGGTGTCTAATAATAGCATTCGAAAATATCTCCCCTATTTATTCCTTATTTTGAAACAAAATCAGTCTTGACAACTTGTCTCTTCACCTGAACGTTTTTTGGAAGGCCTGTTTGCTCTCTTTCCTTCGTTTTCTGGCAATGCTCCTTTCCTAAGGTATTCTGTCCTCAGTGGTTTGAAATACGTATCCAAATTAATACTAGTTTTTACCAAATTTAGAAAATTGCCCGGTCACGTGACCGTGGTGTCGTCTGTAGCTTTCAAACAATGGCGGGTGACTTAATGTGATGTGCGCACGGGATGAGCGTCGAGCCTCTCTCTAAAACACATAGATTTTCCATTCCAACAGCGTAGGAACTTGAGCAGTTCATCGACGAGAAAGATTCAAGTGCAACCAAGGATGTTGATAGGAATGCTTTGAGTATTTTTGGAAGAAAGTGTCATCATACTGTAACGGCTGTGGAAAGATTGCCAGGTAAACTTGTCACAATGGATTGTTGAGGTGCAAAATATCAAAACACATTCAAAACTATAACAGTATGAGCATGTGGGTGTGTTAAAAAACACCTATAACCTGGTTTATTACCCCTCATGGCCGTTTGTTACAAGAAACACATTGCTATACCCCTCGGTCTAAGCCTCGGGGAATAGCGATATATTTCTGCTAACACACGGGGCCCCTTGGGGTAATTAACGGGCACTATAGCCCTCATGGCCAGGTAATAGGTGATATATATATATATATATATATATATATATATATATATATATATATATATATAAATTACAATATTCATTGAATATGCAAATATGCAGTGCAATCGTCGAAAACAGTCACGTGATCTTGAAATCGGTCGAACGTTTCCCTCCTGTAAAAAGGTAAAAAGATCCACAATAGTTGCACCAACTGCTGACTGACTACTCATGCGCCGGTTCAATATACGATGTGAGTTACTAAAGCGTACCCAACAAAATTCATGGGCGCCGCTATGTTTCTACTTCTTGAAAAGAAAAGATTCGAAATATGCAAGCTATTATATTTTAACCCCATTGATAAAATATCGCTGCCATTAGCCAGTAAATTTTGTTATCCACCTCGTAATTGATACAAATATTGTTACCGTCACACCTTAACAATAAAGGAGGAGAGAAAACTGTTAATCATATGAAGGAGGACTCATGCCAAGAATGCTGAGATGAAATCACATTAAAAAAGCGTCCTCTGTGTCAATAACGAGATGCAAATTGGCAGTTTTTAAACGGAAATGTTTTCAGCTTGCATTTGTAAATGCAGTAGTGTTGGACGTCAGGCAGTGCAGTTGCTATGGAAACGATCATGACGGCATAATACGTTCCTTATGGACCAAAATGTGTTACTATCATGGTAATTGCAACAGGTCATGGCCAAAAATTCCCATTTACGTCCAAATTTTTGACAAATTAAGTAGAAAATCGATACCTGCTTGGGTCTGACAAAGCGTGTATCAATGAATTGTGCGCATCAGTGGGTGACCTAGTAAGGAAGCCTTCAGGTATTATGGAAGGAGCAGGCCAGAGAAATTTGGAGAGGGTCACATTTTACAAACTTATTGTAGGAGGAGTGTCACATTGAACAAACTTAATCTGAGGAGGGCCACAATTTACATAGCTAAGTTCGCAATGAATGGACAGTCTAAATGAGTTGTGTAAAGAAACTGCAAAACAATACTGTCATGTATGGTGAATCAACATTTTCGATGAAATCCCAAAATCAAATTTCTTGTGCACATATGCACTTGTAATCACCCTATTTCAATGAACTACGATGATATCAATTATCCAATGCACGATTATTGCCAGTTTGGTACTGGAAACAAATTATTCTAAGTTTCCTCATGGATTCCCATATTTTGTGAAAAATGCGCAAAAATGGTGAAATTTCGTGACCCTTCAAAAATGCTTCCAAAAAACAATTGCGACCATCTGTAATTTCTGTCCCTTTGAGTAGGGGGTGGGTTCAAAATTATGGCACGTCAGGGTCCTGGGGATTCGAACGTATTGTGAGTTTGTTAGATGGGGGCATTTGAAACAATCTGACAACTTTTTGGATTCTCTCGCCCACCCTCTGCAGAGGTGTTTGTGTATGCAGCCTAGGATGGTATTTTGTCGACCGGCCATATTGTGGCGTTACGGACAACCCATCAGATTCACCACGATAAATTCAAAAGAAGATTTGAAAACGATGTATGAAAAGATGTAATAGTTTATGATGATACCAGGTACATGTAGTTGATGACAGCTAAAGTTGTCGAGGTTACATAATTTATTGCCATGATGTTTTTATCAGTGTCTGAAAAGTTTTAGATTAGCGCGCAAAGGAGAAAATGTACACTTTTATAGACTGCACACAGAATAGTGTCTTATTTATGGGCTTTGAGCACAACCTGATAAACCAATTAAAAGACTTCTGTAAAAGTTGAACGAATAAGCTTATGTATGTATTTAGTAATGTTGTATTTGGTTCTCTTAAAAGTATACAGCACATTGTGGGGAAGAAGAAGAAGAGTGATCAGAAAGTCAAGTCAATTTACGCATGCCCAAATGCATTTGAAATAAGTTATCAGAAGACAAAGAAAGAAAGACAAGGACAACTCAAAAAGATGAGAAAGAGGAACTAAGATATATTGCACCGTGGTTAACGGCTCGAGGCAATACTATACTGACATTTCGACGTGTTTTATATACAAAAAAAATTGCCGCGTCGAAATGGCAGATCAGATTTCTTTCATTTCCTCCGTCCTTGAAGCTTACACTGCGTTTATAGTAGCATACAGACCAAAGAGTTGCAAAGTTTCTTGTTTGTGATTTTCCTTCGGGCACACCATCTCTCAAAATACATTTTTAAAAGGATTGAAAAGACATTCAACATGGAAGCAATCCGTCAAGTAACACTGTCGATGTGTCTGCTGCCTGTTGGGCGCCACATGTGGTACTATATGTAACCTGCAATGATGAACTTGAAAAAAAGTGGAATAAGAGGGGTTAGTGCATATGCTCAGTATTACCTTCTCTATCAAGGACATGCCTCAGTACATCATTTTCATCAGCGTAAGTTAAGTTCGGGTCTTTTCTATGGGTAGTTATTACCCGATCCAATACAGTATAAAGCAAAAACAAATGTTATGTACACGATTCCAATTGAAAAGAAAGCATTGAGGTCGCAGCTTCAAAGTCTTTGGTATGTAAACGGTGACAATTATGACGGGTTAAGCAAATAACACAAAGTTTTTCTTCACGATTTGCAATGATGATAGGCAAGGTTACAAATGATTCGCACTCTCTTATTTCAAGATACGCGCCCTTGGCTATACGGCACACCATTATTGATCGAAACATCGCGCTCGCTTGATCAACTAACGTTACTGGGAGCTTTTAACCTTGAAAATGATAAGCCGGCAAATGCAAACGGGTTTGAAATAAAAGACACTTTTCGCTTTGATGCGATGTTTCAAATAATATAATAGGGATGCCTCTTTTACTCATTCGTCGACTTCTCTTTCGATTACAGTTCTGAATTATCAACTTTTTTGTCGTTTAATAATGTCTACAAGAATAAAAAATAAGCAAGATTTCTTCACCATACTCTCTTAAACCAGGTCCATTTGTGATAACAAACTAAGTTTGCAGGTCAACTATGTACATGAAATGACTTTGGCAAGTGTAAGAGTGTCAACATTTTCAGTAAAACGTTATCACTTAAAAACAAGAGCGACCTTTTCAAGTGTACATGCCATTATCTGTCATAACCGAAGAGTCTTTCGTTCACAGACAGACTTTTTGTTAAACCAAAATATCAATGAACAAAGAACATGTACTAATATCATTGAATGCCATTCTAGGCACAAGGCTCTGACATATCCTGGGAGTTTTGACTTCGTCTCCGAGGCGTTTTAGTCATGCTCATATTGATTTCGCGAAGGCATTCTTAGCATTTCAAACAAGAAAATAATTCTTTCCTGCTGTACAGGATCAAAGTCTACAAAGCTAGAGTGGGAGTGATTCATCGATTAAACCAACTTTCTCTCGCATGAATTAGTTTCTGTAGTCCTTTGAGATGCTACCTGATAAACACGTTCCCTTAAAAGATACAGATTCCTTTCTCTCGCATAAGGTCACATTGACATTGCTTAGTGGTTTGCTTTCCGTTGGAAGATAATAATGCTCAGAGGACAAAGTTGAGAATGTAACAAACTTTAAGTAGAAATATACCAACGAACCTTAACCCCGAAGTGTCCATACCTACCTGGAAATATACTTCATCGGTGATTCAGAAGTGTATGAAATGTTAAATAAAATACAAAGTCTATTATTTTAATTAATCAATTAGGCCCGTGTGCAAACGTTTCTTCATTATAAGCCAAATTTTGGATTTGCATGAATTGAAGCTGGAGTTATCTGAACCTAACACACACG
>LD482325.1:7294-31564 GCA_001465055.1 Ptychodera flava
TTTACTCTGCCAGACAGTCAAGAAACCGGGAATCGTACACGTTCAGTAAAGGTGACAATTTGTACAATTTCCTGTCCAACTCAACTTATTTAAGAACACGCTATGCGCATGGTATACCCTTACTTAAATTCTATTCACTTTTTATTTCCATTCTTCCCTTCACGCATACCAATCACGTTACCTAATCTCGAAACTTCCCTGTTACCTTCATCATAATTGCAAACGTAAGCGATGAAACTTACTTCTGTGTCTGACATTTCGAGATATAACCCAGTATATGTTTTATTGTGTATAAATCATTCTTAACGTTTATGTTTCAGTTTCTGGCCACGATATTAAATACGCATTTGTTTGACTCACCGGATATGTTTCAGTGTTCACCGGTTGTTTCTTTAGAAATCAATGACGAATACGGTGTACCACGTCCATTGGATGGCATCTACACAATCAATATCACCAAAACCGATGTCATGGCAGCACACAGTAACACGACAACCACAGGAGAAAGACTGGGCATATCAAAAAGCGAACCTGTTGGATTTTCATTCAACCTCACACAACCTAGCAGTATGGTATCCATGACACTTGAATCTCACGATCCATCAGCTGTGTATGGATTATATATTCGAGAAGGGTTGATGGCTAATGAAACAATGCATGACGGAGGGTGGAAAATTCCTGGTAATCCTGCTAAAACTGCGGTACACAATGCAACGCATGCTGGGACTTACTTTATTTTACTTACTCTAGGTTTGTACATTTATTATTAATGGATATCTTGCCTGTAAAATATACAGGTTAGACCATATAAGTTACATACAGACTTGGCATTTTCTTAAAATTGTGCTAGAACGTCAAAATGTGCCAAGTTCTATATTGAAATACTGTATGCATTTTAAATTGCGTTTTGAGATAATTCCGGTTGGAACCCACATTCTGTTTGATGCGAAGCAGCCCATGCTACTGATACTATATTTATTACAACCAGTATTATATGTTTAGGCAAATTTTGGGTATGGTCTTAACCGTCGTACACAGAGGGTACATAAGGAATCAACTTAAACCGTTTTAGTCCACTGTTCATTCTGCATTTGCATGCTTTAAAATCTATGAGCGCATACCTTGGGATTAAAGTTGGTTCTCAAATATGGTATTTTCTACCCTAGTGAAGGTGCAAAGCAAGACTAACTTCGTCCAATGGATCTCATTTTTGTTAAGCTGGTTCGTTTGTACAAAGTTGTCACTCTAATATTCTATACGTACATCCACACCTACTGGAAAATTCCGCAAGAAACTCGGACAGAGGTGTTGTATGTTGCTAATTTTATGAACCAAAAATTCAGACAAAGTACCGAACAAAGTTGCAAATCTTACATAGAATTTCTCTTCTTAGTTGGCGCAATTTTCCTTTAACGACGACTGCAAGAGTCAAGGCATAGTAACCAAAGACGAGAATTTAAAACAATTAGTATGTATTCAGTGAATTTGGAGTGCAAATGCTAATAAATTCCTCCTACATATCCTTTTGTGTATGTTTAAACATCGTGACAGTCAAAATTGTAAAACATATACACGTTGTAAACATCTGCCCAATAATTGTAAACAGTGAGAAAACCACTTTGCCGAAATTCATATTATCAAATCTTACCGAAATGCATATAAATTTGCACTGACAGACGGGAAAGAATAATGTTCTCAGAAGTTAGATCTTGCGCTTTTTCCATTTCTGATGCGGAGCGTTAAAGAGTGATGAGAACAAAAAAAACCTGTTTTCACGTAAAACACAAAATGTAAATGACAGCATGTACTAATATCTAGGCTTGAGAAAATATATACTTTAATGTTGTTTCAAGCTAAGTTGTTTGCAGAGAAATCATTGTTTAGATGGCCTTATACTTATCAGTCTAGGAATCTTATGTGAAATTTTTCAGCTTATAAATAGAATGTTTTCGTTTTTCTGACATTGCAGAGTATCCGAGAAGTGATCCCGAAGTACATGACATTTGGATAACTGTTTCCGTCAATATTTGCAGCTTCTGGAATGACGTCACAGGACAGTGGGACTATGAAGGATGTTGGGTAAGAATTGTGTTTCCCTATAATTGTCTTGTTTCCGACAAACTTGTGCTTGGCTACACATCAAAATGCAATCTGGAATAATTAGCGACCACTTACATTCAATAACTCACTAACCTAAATGCTTGGATATAATCCATTGTCCGAATATAAGACTGTTAACACTTTGTGTTTGAATAATATTGAAGAAAGTAGGTGAACAAATATATGTGTGGAAAATCTAATGATCGAACGTTATTCGTTAATTGCAAAAAATATGAGCCATATATAAATCTGCAAATTCCGAACACATTAATACTCATTTAAATTTGATGTGCTTTTTATTTGCAGCCTGAGAGTTCAACAGATGTCAATGTGCTGATCTGCAAATGCAATGGCTTGCCATCCTTCAAGATGCCTGATACAAATTGATGCGTTAACAGAGGAAACAATGTATAAAATATACTTTTCTTCTACTTCAATAAATATTTTTTCTATGTAGTGGTTCCTGTCTGGCACCCGGAAAGTAAATGTGGGATAGAAGACGCATTCTCGTAGTTTACTATCCATGCAGGAACGCTATGAAATGTTTTCCAAGATGACCTATTAGCATGTCGTTAATTAATCTGTAACACTCATGTATTACTGATGCACATTACGTTTATACTCCTAGTTTTGATTATTAATGACAAATACTCTATCGAAAGAAGACTTTGCTTTCACGACCTTTCAGGCTAGGTGCATTTGCATGCATTGTTTGAAATTTTACGTTACATATGAAAACAGAAATTGACTTGCCTAACGATATCATCGTGAAACTCTGTGTTGAAAACTTTGAAGCAGTCGAGATAGAAATGGCAATGTAATCAAATGAGACAAAATTGTATGTAGGATAAAGGTTTACAATTTTTTGTGAAATTTTTCATGTTATTATATAGTTAGCCATCAAGGATAAATAATTTTGTGTGATTCATATTATTATACAGTAATTTTACAAAAATTAACATTCGATTATATCAACTCAGCTTACTATATGTTTATTGTATCAATGATTACTTTTTTTTATATCTCTTACTTAGTATACGTGTATTTGATCATCTTTAAAGGCCAAAGGTCATCGGAGCGCGTGTCCATATATTCCATGGGTTACAAACATTATAGATAGGCCTGTGTTTATTGAAGAAAATCAATCGTACAAAATATACAAATATATGACATAATTAATTCTGAATCTAATGTTAACTTGATAACGTGTTAAGAATATTTCAAATATGCTCACTTTTAATTTCAATTTTTTTCACAAGGCATTCTATGTTGAATATCGCCTATTGCGTCTGTATCAGCTGAATTTTATAAAATTATTGAAAACTGAGCTCGGTAAATTTTGAGATAAACCATGCATCCATAGTAAACATGGTACACATTAAAGTATCAAATCAACCATTTTAAAAATTGTGTTACATTTTAACATAGACATAGTATTACATTCAACCTTCATTGCAGACGTTTAGTGATAAATATGATGAAAGTAATTATGCAGTTTGATAATGCACTTGCACTTTTTATTTATCCCTTTATTTTCACAATTTTCATCAATAAAAGACCAACTTATCAATACTATTATCTTGACTAAAGCTCGATGGGGATTTAGAAAACAAGCGAACGGATTATACGATCTATTAAGTTTAAACATATTTTTACAAATAGCGAGTAAAAGTAGTTACGTAAAAAGGTCGATGACGTTAAAGGAAACATTCATCATCTTGTTTTGAGCATTTTGGAAATATTTGTTTTTCTGGAGGCATGTCCTTTTTCTCAACTTGCAAAATTTTGGTATGAATGGCATTGCTTTGAGAGCTATGCATAGTGATCTAACACATAAAATGAAATTGGCCAATGATATAAGGTTTGAAAATGACATCAGAGGAATTTTGATAAAAACTGTAGCAAATAAAGTATGATGTCGGCATGGTCCAGAATTATCAGAACAATTACAGAAAAATTGAGGATAATAAGGCTTTGTGATTCTTTGTAATTATTTTTGGATTGCGTAAGACACCATTATAAAATATACTCTTTTTTCAGATTTTTACCAAAATTTTGATAAAAAAGGTGGCAAATAAAATATGATGTCGGCATGGTCCAGAATTATCAGAACAATTACAGAATAATAAGGCTTTGTGGTTATTTTTGGATTGCATAAGGCAGGAGGTGAAAACCAACGTTAGGAACTTATGGCAGATTTCGCCACAAACTTTTCAAGTCAATATCCTCTAAGATAATGTATTGTGCATTTGACAGTCAAGTTTGTGACTACAGATAGAGAATTTTAGTGACCGCCAAGGAAAAATAATAATAACAGCACAGACAAAATGCTTTGAAAGCTCCTTTTGATTGAAATCTTGCTACTTCAGCTCTCTCTATAATAGGCCTCCAATATGAGCCACTCCTACCTTTCTGACAATGTGAAAAGACATTTAAAGTTCTCATGCATTAGGTTGTCTTGCTCTCTCATATTTTAACTTTTATTATATTTTCGATGTTTTATTGAAATACTATATTCACACATTGTCGATAGTGTAGTATGATGATTCTTGTTGTTACAATGATGGTGATGATGATGATGATGATGATGATGATTGTTGTTGTTGTTGTTGTTTTTATGAACATTAAGTTATTACCATTGTTATTACGGTTATTATTATTAGTTAAGCGCTTAAAACTATTAAAATTATATGATAGTCATAATACATCTCTGACTAGTTCATTTCATTTGACATGGATAGATCATGATTGCAAGAGTGTATTCATCAAGTTATGCAAGTATCAAATGCAGTGTAATCAGTAAAGGAACACAAGGGCGTGCCTTCATAGCCATCCCTGTCTGTTAGTGATTGTTTTTCAAGTATTGGAATGTGATTATTTTTCTCAAACATATACATGATCAAATAATAGCTGAAATATAAGAAATTTGAATTTATTTTTAGTTTCTGAATGTCAGTAGGCTTACTTTAAAAAAATATGCACCTGTAAAAGTTTCTTTCTTTTACTTAGCAAACTTTAACACATCACAGGTTTGTCACTTCATCATTGTTTAAAATTATAGATGAAAGAGTGCTGCAATATGATTTTTTGATGTACAGTGAGAAATCCTTTAGAAATAATAAGGGAATACGTACAAAGCTGTGAGCAAAATTGACTATCTTTTCAATTACAGCAAGCCAGAGTAGCAGGTGCTGACGACCTACATAAAAAGACCCAGGCTATAAGAACACCGAAGTTGTTATCTGATAAGATGTTAACACTTTGAGCGCAAAAGTCAATTTTTGTCACCATTATAAAATATACTCTTTTTTCAGATTTTTACCAAAATTTTGATAAAAACTGTAGCAAATAAAACATGATGTCGGCATGGTCCAGAATTATCAGAACGATTACAGAAAAAATTGAGGATAATAAGGCTTTGTGATTATTTTTGGATTGCATAAGACAGGAGGTGAAAACCAACGTAAGGAACTTATGGCAGATTTCGCAATGTTGTACTAAAATTTTGGTGGGAAAAAATTACGGCACTCAAAGGATTAAGAATATCTGCAGTCGGAGCTTGGTTATATTGTAGAACCACTGAAAGTTTAGAAGCCATATATGATGTGTGGGAAGCTATGACAAGGTTAAATGCCAGTAATTAACCAGAACTATGTCAATTTCCTATCACATTTTTGCAGGACAGTAATTTTAACAAAAGTTTTTACATTCATACTGTCACCAGTTGCAGAAATATCAAAGTTACCGAAAGCATTGACTTTACACTGACGCAGTAAGCCTAACTAGGCTAATTAAATTAGATCAATTCTAAATAGTTCGATATCCTTAATTCTTTCCATTTGTACCTGGATGTATTTCAAAAGATAAACTATCTAAGGAAAGTAAGGTAGTTTGAATGCACGCAGTTTTCGTGTATTGTAAGATATACGATATAAGGAGGCAATCATCTGGGATGACTGTTTGATTAGGCATATGTTATCATATATATATAGACCTACTCACTTATCCGTATAGAGCAATGGGAAAACGTTCCCTCACATCCGTACATTCTTTTCGTATCATTCCCAGGCTCAGTGCCCATATTTGGATTTGCACGAGAACGCAAGGAGGAGTGGCTTACGCGTTGTGTAAGCGTAACGTTTTGTACAGATTCGGATTAAGACGAGTCGACTCATACACCCGACTCATATATTTCTCTAGGGTGTATATCAAAAGTCATGATAGACGTCACCCTATATCAAATTTTTTCTTGCCTACTCTCTGTACCCTACACAGCATGTGCAAAAAAATCTTATTTTGCTGAAACAAAAAATGACCAAAACAGGAGCCTGTTTATCTTAGAAAAAGCGATGGGTAGGGGTTCTTCAGGAACCCCTAACTCAAAAAGTAAGACGAAAACCTCATTTGTCTATTCATTGTTGTTGATAGAATAAATCAAAGCACATATTTTCAGAAATCAGAAAAATTACAATATTCCTTGCCACGTTTTAGCATGCTCTTTGCAGAATCATCGAAAATGACAAAAAATCTTGTCAATAGTTAAAAAAGCGTGGGTATTGCATTGCAGGACCGTCTAATTCAAAACCAGATGGGAATCCATTCTTTTCTATTTATTTGTTAATATAATTAATTAGAGCGCAACGCATGCAAAAATCAGAAAAAAATAGAAAATTCTCTGACAGATTTTAGTTTTGTAATAACTGATACCATCAAAGCAATTACAGACAAGTTTATAGTTGCAAAACGCTTGGAGTAGGGTACTTTGGAACTCGTAATTCAAAAAGACCTTCTGTTCCCTTCTATAATTGTTTACATAATTGATCATACCTAGCACAACATGTGTAAAAATAAGAAAGATGACAATATTATCTGACAAATGTTTGGCTTTCTCTTTGCTTAAAATAATCGAAAACGACAAAAAGGGTAGGGGTACTTTTAGACCTCGCAGTAATTAAAAATGTAGGACAGGAACCCCTTTTGTTTAATAGCGTTAAACACATGACATCATTCTCTATATCAATCCACGACGACATGCGGCCATCGCTTTCCCGAACAACTGACTGTTATGGCGATAAATTTTTGATTTCCACGCATTTATAGCTCTACAACTTTGCATTGAACTAGATATTTATTATTCCATAAGGCATGTGATAAAACCTTATTACCCTGACACTAGTTTTGCAGTCCTCGGTCGTATGGTGTATTTGCCCTTGAGCGCTCGGGCCCTTCAACCGTACTACCTGATTCCGCAAAACCCTTATCAGGGTCGTAAAGATTATTCATAAATTAATCTAGGCTTTGCAATCTTTCAAACTATTTAAAAACAAATACGACGACGACATCAACAGCAGCAACAGCAGCGACAGTCAATACTAAGTTCTCTGCAAACAAACAGCAAGCAGCTTTTCCTCTTCGGCCCGTAGCTTGCGAATATTTCTAAAGGATTTCTCACTGTACATCAAAAAATCATATTGTAGCACTCTTTCATCTATAATTTGAAACAAGGATGAAGTGACAAACTGTGACGTGTTAAAGTTTTCTAGGTAAAATAAAGAAACTTTTACAGGTACATATTTTTTAAAGTAAGCCTACTGACATTCAGAAACTAAAAATAAATTCAAATTTCTTACATTTCAGCTATTATTTGATCATGTATATTTTTGAGAAAAATAATCACATTCCAATACTTGAAAAACAATCACTAACAGACAGGGATGGCTATGAAGGCACGCCCTTGTGTTCCTTTACTGATTACACTGCATTTGATACTTGCATAACTTGATGAATACACTCTTGCAATCATGATCCATCCATGTCAAATGAAATGAACTAGTCAGAGATGTATTATGACTGTCATATAATTTTAGTTTAAAGCGCTTAACTAATATATATATTACACTATCGACAATCTGTGAATATAGTATTTCAATAAAACATCGAAAATATAATAAAAGTTAAAATATGAGAGAGCAAGACAACCTAATGCATAAGAACTTTAAATGTCTTTTCACATTGTCAGAAAGGTAGGAGTGGCTCATATTGGAGGCCTATTTTAGAAAGATCTAAAGTAGCAAGATTTCAATCAAAAGAAGCTTTCAATGCATTTTGTCTGTGTTGCTATTATTGTTTTTCCTTGGCGGTCACTAAAATTCTCTATCTGTCGATCACAAACTTGACTGTCAAATGCATAATGCATTATCTTAGAGGATATTGACTTGAAAAGTTTGTGGCGAAATCTGCTATAAGTTCCTTACGTTGGTTTTCACCTCCTGTTTGGTGACAAAAATTGACTTTTGCGCTCAAAGTGTTAACATCTTATCAGATAACAACTTCGGTGTTCTTATAGCCTGGGTCTTTTTATGTAGGTCGTCAGCACCTGCTACTCTGGCTTGATGTAATTGAAAAGATAGTCAATTTTGCTCACAGCTTTGTACATAGTCCCTTATTTTTAAAGCGCTTGTCTTTGAGTTTGGAGTTTCAGTGTTTGGCATACACAGATATCTTGACTGGGAAGTACAAGCTGTTTTACTGTAACACAAAACATCAAAGGATGTGTCCATTGCCGCCCGTCCTCTGATCATATACTGTAGCAGAACTGTTACCCTTACAAAAAGTACTTTTCTCCAGAATCAGGCAGACGATTGGCTCAAAACTTGGCAGTCTTGCATATGGCTCTGCGTATCTCTGAGCAAGTCTTCTTAGACAAAATAAAAATATGTCTGTGTGACTTTTTACCAAAAGTTATCGTCATACCTTCATATGTGGCAGGGCTGTATGTAACAGGCCTATAGCCGGTAACACATAGCCCTGCCATGTAGAGCTGAACTTCTCATACTTATTGTCTCAGAGTAATACATCCAAAAATGCACAATACAAAGGGAAGAACGTAGTTCGTGGAAAGGCAAACAGCAGTGATCTCCAGCAATTGATAATTCACGAAATACAAGGACATTGGCGGAGATAAAGCGATTGGTGTTGAAGATCAAACGTACAAACGGCGAATAGAGATATTTGTTTGACATCATTGGCAGTAAAGAATATTTCACTAGGTTTTTGCGAGATCAGTTTACACAGTAGCAAGTTAAACTCACTCTGAGAAACTACGATTGCATTGCAGTCGTCAACAATCAGTATCACTAAATGTTGATCGACGTTGAATTCATAAGAAACCATCAAAACTGCAACTGCCATAATTGTAGCCCACTGGCAAAGCGCCAGCTTTTTCTGTTGTGTTGGCTGTGAGGCGCCGACCTCGGCTGCTATCAAAATGATGAGCAGTGGGCCACAACTTATAACGAATTAGAAGCACTCCTTGAGCTACGTTTCTTGGTCGAATGCACATGTAAATTTGGTCATTTCAATAAAGACGAGCTCCAATTTTGCATTTATTTCGATATTCCTAATGAAGATGACTTATCCCTACAAATAACGCCCCTTGTTGTTGAAATGGTAGAACCTTGCGGTGTGGTTACCGCTGACCATTGTGAGGTAGTACGCTCTGTGAGATACCTCCATGGGTTGACTGGGCTGCAAAGTTTTGAGTCAATCAAACGCCTGATTCGGAAAAATGCTGAAACTGTCACTTTCTCGAGAGGTTAAAGCTCTGCTACAATATTTTTATTTTGAAACATTCGGCACAATAAGGGGACGTGCGGCAATCTTCACATCCTTTGATGTTGTGTGTCAGAGTAAAACAACTTGTACGTTACAGTCAAGAAATCCGTGTGTGCCAAACAAAGAAACTCTAAATTCAAAAGCAAGCGCTGTAATGGACCTTTCCAAGAACGACACGACGACAAGTTCAAGATAAGTTATAGAAGAAACGCTTTAAAATCTTTTCATCTGAACTAAGCACAACCAATCGCATCATCAATTTATAGAAACTGACATATACGTATCTCCTGATGTGATGAATTTTATGGATACAGGCACATGCCGTGGTTGGTTTTTCAGCAACCGCCAACATATTGAAGGGTTTTCTGTATCGTCATCTCAGAACATCGCTGCCGTGACAGATTTTTCGTGTAAGCTGACAATGGCGAAGTCCGCGAGAAAAAAACTGTGATTTTACCTCTCATGAGGGCTCTTTATGAAACGGTTGGAATTTAAAAAAAATAATTTCACCGTCTTACATTTCTAAAATTCGAAAATTCATTTTTTTTTCACGTTGATTTAAACGATTATTGCCACCATTTCTAATTTCAAATGACGGTAATATTTGTATAATTAGTTTCTCTAATATCAAATTTTACACAGTGAACTCTGATTACATTCATGATTTCGAAAGGAAATCGTAATGGTCTTGAATTTTTAAAATAATTTCAATATTAGAGGCGTGTACTACCTTAAGCAATATTTCAGCACAAGTGACACCATAGATAGAAGACTAAACATTGGTAATAAACTACGAAAAAACATAGTGAAAAACTGAACATGAGGGAAAATGCCAAGAGGATTTGACCGGTTAAGAAGGGCTTGACTACGCAGTTTCTGCGGAGTGAAGCGTCATTACGTATTCATGGTGACCCCAGGCCAGCTGTCAATATCTTTGAGGGCTTTTGTCTTTTGGCCTGCTTTGCATATGCATCGTTGGACACGACATGCCAATCACCCAGGTAGTCAATTTAACTATTAATTGACTGTTTACCGACCCAATTAACACTATCCAGCAGTATCAGTCATATTTTAATCGTGTGGCCCGGGTGGGCACAACGTAGGAACGCGTGTATTTCTATTTGTACGTTTCACTTGTGGTGTTGTTTGTACCATCGTGCGTTTGAAGTCCTTGTTTCACCTACAGCATTACCTTCAAGGTGACAGGCTTAATGATCAGTATCATTGCACCGAGTTCTGCCCACGGTGAAAACCACCTGTTTTGCCTACTAATTACTGCCCGTCGTTGCCCGTCCGGAATGTAGCCTATCATAGCTACAGTAATCAGTCAATATATAATACCCCGCGCCTTATACTTTTTATATAAACTTGAAAAATCATAGTCCGAGCCGTAAAATTGTTGACTTTCTCCGATATACAGGTTGATCGTTGAATCGCACCGGCGCATCCATGTTTACTTGCACCACAAGCTTACTACTCTGCAAAGGGTGGGTAGATGGAATTCCAGGGCCAAAAATGAACACCGGGGCGAAACTTTTTGTGAATCCATGTGAAAACATAAATCATTTATCAGTTTTGATATATACTCCTCAATTGTAAGTTTGATCAAAATCGAGACCACATTCAAGGGATATTCAGACTGTCCATGTACGCACACACAGGCAACCACCGGTGAATATCAGCGTCAGCGGCATAACTATCGGGTCGTAAATCGATCGGCGATTTGTGGGCCTGGACTATGATTTTATAAGTTTATATCACAAGTAAATGTCGTGGAATATTAAGATATCGACCCATTACTGTATTGAAAAGGCCAATTTCGTGATTGGCAGTGCTAGAAGACTGACGGGCAGGGACGGCAGTAATTAGTAGGACCGTTTCTTTGAATACTGTTCGATATTAAGTGACGGTCAAATTTTTGGGTGGTGCGCGTGACCGGCGGCACTGACACAAACTGGGTTGACAAGCAGATAATTTAGTTCAGTGTTGTTACCATTTGTCCATTGTGGAAAACATTGACGGAAAACCAGAGAAAACGGTCCCGCTCCGAGAACAGCCCCGAGACGGGGACGGCCACACTTGTGGTGTTGTTTGTACCATTCTGCGTTTGAAGTCCTCGTGTCATCTACAGTATTACCTTCAAGGTGACAGGCTTACTATAAAAGTTCAGTGATCATGGCACTGAGTGTGTTATATTTCATGATGTAAATCACGCAATGTTTTTTTATATATATCGCAAGGATTAATTTTCGCCTTTTTTTGCCCTCGCGAAGTTTGCGAAAATTTCTCGTTCTGAAAAAATTTCCGGCCACAGTATCATTGAACCCACTCATTTTTTTCTGGGTGACCTGTGACCAAATGTACGTAATAGTGAAGTCGATCATACGGGGAAATAAAGGAGTATTAAAAGCAAAGTTCTATTCGCCTATGTCCGTTCATTGTCAAAAGTCAAGGCAAAATGGTGATCCTGAATGATTTCATGACCATTGGGCGATAGAACTTTAATTTACTCTGCAGAGCGCCTGTTGGATACACAAACATTACGACACTTTTGTCAGGGTAGGTATTAAATTTGGTCTGGCCGAGGAAAAAAAAGCATATCAGACCATAGTCTGAGTTTTTAGAAAAACTAAATGGGATACGAACGGGATTCTTGAATCAAATTTTGTTTAGCTTTACAAGCTGTCTGGTTCACGGCTTATTGTGCACGGGCCGCGTCTTTGCCCTTGCCATAATGTCATTGAACTCGTAAATGGACGCATCAATTTAAACAATTTCTTTTTATGAATGTTCTGTAAGTTCATGATCAAACATCGATCTCTGTCGAGAAAACGGCCCCGCTCCGAGAACAGCCCCGAGACGGGGACGGCCACACGCCAAAAACGGCCTCACAATGAAGTTTGGCACCGCAACTTAACCCGCCTCACTACTAAATGAAAGCCTCCCTTCCAACCCTTGAAAACTTAGATTTGTATCCATACATTCATCTTAATAATGATATTTGAAGTAGGTGGCACAGCGCGGAGAGACGCTAGATCAAGTAAACCAAAGCGAGCTTTGTGTCTCCACACCCGAGCCCTGTCGCCAGGGATCGCTGTCAAAACTAAGCTACACGTGTATTTTGCGTAATCTCGATTGATTACTTTCTTGTCATCGAACACAGAATATAGTTTGTGCAGCTTCGGCTTCGCTTTTTGCTATTACTGTTTTATTGAAATTTGTTTGCCGGGTACAAGCAGGCTTTGTCATCGCGACGATTCACGTGCTGCCGCGGGGCCGTTTTCTCCGTGGGGCCGTTCTCACTTGTTACCTTATGACGCATATCAATAGCGGGCACTTAGGTTTTGGTCAAGGTACTTGGCCCCAGAACTATAAAACCAATAACTTCAGGGATAAAAACAGCAATACCGCCACCGCTACCACCAACAATAAATCATCATCAACAACAACATTAACAAAACGGGTAGACATAAAAAGCCAAAAAATGGTGTTTCGATGCCGAAGATGGCTCTTGCCATATAAAATCACTGACAAACAGTAATTGAAAAAAAAATGTAAAGGACGGGCGCATGTGATGAGACAACGTATCGCATTTTTTTAAGTGTACAATATCGTTACCTCGCACTTTCGGTCGTGTAAACACTTGGGGAGCCATTGAACTCTTCTCTTCTCTTCTATCATAGACAGTTCTCGCTATACTGTCTATGTTTCTAAAAATTAAGTCATCTGCCACTTTGAAATTTCTGTAGGCTCATCCTTTCAATCGAAAGTCGGGCGATTCCATGGTTCTTTGGGGCAATTAAGTGTACGTTGAGCTTAAAGAATGTGGTTACATTCGCGATGTTTTATTCGAAATTATTTATTCTAGGGCAAATGCACATAATTTATGCCGTTGGAAATACCGGCCGCTCATAAACAAGACAATAAACTCAATATGTGTGCATCTTTACTTTTATTGTCAAAGTGCCAACGACACCCACAAAATACAAAATAGTTCAGTCCAGGTATTTGCAACTCTGCCATTAGACTGGTCAACAGGAAATCAACCATAGATGTCTTTTGGCACGCGTATACGCCTGTCACCTAGGCGACGGTAATCCGCACCACTTATCACCATCGGGAAGGTACTCCTCCCGCTATACCACTGGCGATCCCACCCTCAAGGCACTGCGTCATTCGACCAAGCATTGTTATTGTAATTTCCTGCATAAAATTAACAGCGAGGTCAACCGGTCAAATCCTCTTGGCATTTCCTGGCATGGATTGATTTAAAAAAAATTTTCACGAACTAGGATCAGAGGGAGTATGTGCATTTGAAGTTTTCGCCAATTCAAAGAAAAGGAAATTGCTTCCATTTTGAATGCGTATTTTAACATTCTCCCTCTTTGTGATTGCTCGCCATCTTCTTTACATTTATATCAGTAAGGGTTCTTTAAAATGTTTCCTTCTCCTTTTTACCAATATTACAGTAATATTCCCAAAATTACCTTAAGGCTATCCGGAATAAAAAAGCACATGTTCGTATGTATTTCACTGCTTCTCTCTTTCTGAAAACTTTGATCGGTCAGTAAATATTGACAACTCCAGTAACCCACAAATCCTGACACATTCGTTATTTCGTTATTTTTTTTAAAAATGCTGAAAGAATATTGACCTCGCAGCTATCTATACCTCTCTGTCTAACCACAGTAAACTCAGGCTATTCCTCATTGCCATGTGTTTGCAAATAAACTGAAATAGTTTTGTCTTGTAGTTGAGAGGGGGAGAAGAGGGGGAGCACAGGGGGGCGAGGGGAAAGCTCAGTGAAGTAAATGTGTGTGTGGTCATTGTGTAACAAGTACAAAATTTTCATTACAGTCATCAAAACACAGATCCTATCAGCATCCGACAGAACACAACAAAGAACAATACTTAATTGTACCATTCAATAACCTCATTTACTATTCTGATGTAGATGGTGAGTTGAAATATTGCAAAAATGCAACAATGAGAACATAAAATGATAGGTTTCTGAAATGCTGGTCACATTAATTGTATTCTTTCTCTTATCGTTAATTGATGACTCTGCTTGCAGTGAAATCAGTACTCCTCGTCTTCAGTTATATCTGTATTATATAATGCTTTGGCAACAAGTGAATGGTTGTTGGCAGAAATTCAAAACAATAAAAGTAGTGTTCACGTTAACGGTGAATAGCGCCATTAATAATGTTCTAGATGTTCTATGAAATATTTTAAACTTCATCGTAGAATAGATATAAAAAACCTTTACTCGGTTTCCTAGGTTGTATAACTGTGATAAGTAACAGAAACAAAGCCAAGGGAATTTCTATTCAACTGTAAATTCAATAACCACTGCTTTTTCGTTGATTTTTTGTTTTTGATGATATTTGTGTGTGTGTGTTTGTGTATGTGTGTTTGTGATATATCGCCTACCGTTTGTTTGCGTAGCAAGTTTTATCGCTCTCCCATCTTGTTGTCTTCCCTTGCATTTCTTTCCGAAGATTCAATGTTATTTCTTTAAATGATGCAGCACATTCGATTTATCAAAACAGTACGTATTCCGTTCAACTAAATATGGATAACTTGAGCCGTACAAGGAGAATGTAACTTAGTTCACTTTTTACGTTGAAGACAATAATTAAAATGCCATAATGCCGTATATGGGTAAATTTACCACGTAGATTCACATAAGGAATGTTTATGGTAGTCTCGTACCAGTTGATGCACTTGAAAATGATTTTAATTTATTTATATATTTACTTATTTTTTGTCCTTCACATCCTTTGTTACGTTACATAAACTCCTCAACGCTTGTGTAGAACACAACCTATCACACACTTGTACACTGCAAATGTAAAATGAAAAAAGCAATCTGTAAAATGATATAATGATGGGTACCAGTGTTCTCCACAGCTTGGGAAAATACAGTCAATACATAATTTATATATTCTGTTGTTTTGAAAGTGTAGTCTTTTGCATGGTTACTCTTATCCTTAAAAATATATCCGATGACTGTAAGGATCGACGCCAAAGTTTTTGGGCGATGCAGTGCTTCAAAGACAAACGGGATTGCTGCGCGCACGTTGTTGTCTGTATTCATCCATCGATGGCGTTCGCCCTCGTCTGTCTACATTTCACAGATCATATTTATCTTGTCATGAATAGTTCTGTGAAATCAATTTTCCGATAATTTGCTGTTGTAATCAAATATTCCCATTCATATTAACCGTGAGATTAATACACTTCAAGCATTTCCACTGAAGATAGTCGATGAAAGAATATTCAAATGAGCCCTTGCGTCCCTAAACGTCGCTTACACCAGACGGCTTTTCTTATTTTGGTATTGCTTATATATAGTCGTTTGTTAACGTTGAACATTGTTTAAACGTTGCTTTTGACATGCTGCATCGACGAGTTATAATTCTTCTTTTAGAGAACTATGCAGTTTTCTTTCCACGGGCAAAAGCGTTACAAGAAGTTAATGCTTTCTGGCGACGGAAATACAGGAAACAAAGTAAAAAGTGATCGTCATCCCTGGAAAATAACTTCCGTCAGTTGGTTGACGAGAGAATATACAGAGCAGACAAAATCGCTATTGCCGACATGGACAGAGTCGCCCGTGGATTGAATTCTTTTGATCATTGCTCGCATAATCACATTTCAATTTTTGATACAATGCAAAGAGAAAGTGCGATTCAGTTTGTTCACCATTAAGTCGACACATATTCAGTGAGGCATTGAAGAAGTTACATCTGAACCTCGTTTAATATGGATTTAGGTTGCCTTGAATGAGATCGTAAAGTCCCATTCTTCTACATGACAATGCCGACCGGGAGTGATTGTTCGCATTCAGGCCGTATAAGTATCTCGATTATTTGCGACGGACAAAGAAACAATCTCCAATAGCAACGCGCCAATCACATGCCTTTGTTAGCCCCAGGAAAGTTCACCTCAGGTGAAAAACTGTAATTGCTCTTCAGGTTACACGTTGAAATCCGTCTGACGTCCCAGCATGTTATGGACGATACTCGTTCAGTAAGTCATTGGCTGTTTTACTCATAGTGAACATAGTTTGTGTCTAGTAGCATAGCTAATTACCCTATGCTGGTCCTGCAAAGTAATAACACGTGCTTCGTATGAGTACAAAGCAGGGGATCTGATCAAAGGTAAGTATAATTTATATCAAAGGGACGCCCTTTCATTACAGAGTTTCATAAGCCACTACTTGTACGTGAAACGTGCGCCATGCGTTCGTGAAAGAGGCATTTTTTAATTAAACAATGGTAGCCCTTGGAAAAATAGAGGGACCGTGTGTATATCCATTACATTATTATTTTTGATGACAACAAACTTAACAATTGAAAGTCTGGCACTCAGGAGTGTTGTTACGATTCCGGTGACCCTATCAACACTTTGCAATTGTTCTCCTATCATTCACTGTTTGTGTATCACAGTGTTATGTGTATATACATGTTATTATTACTGTCAACTGACTCAACGGAATTTGTATGCCTCACCACTCGAGACAAAGCTTCGAAAACATCTATATTCGATCCCTGCAAAAAGACAACACGCAATGCGCACCTACAAAGGTATTGTGTTTGCAGCTTCTGAAAAAGGTCAACTTCGAGGAACGGGCAGTCCATAAGGTTATTCATAGTTGACGCCAAAGCTATTGTTGTCGATGTATCAGCTAAAATGTGCCCTTCCCGGCCCAAAATAGACGAAAACAAACTTTGCACGACCACTTTCCCTCTATGTGATAGAGGAACCTTGGCACAACATCATTAACGAGGCGAGGCGGAGTACATATCGTGGAGTGCAAAGTTTTTGTATTTTCGCTGACACCCCACAATTTATAAGTTGTGCGATACTTTCCGTCAAGATATGGTTCTCCTCTGGGGGAATAGATAATTGTCAAGACATTTAAAGTTTCTTTTTCTGAGTTTCGCTTACATTGGAATAAGAGAAGGTTGTAATCTGTAATACCAAAATTGTTACTTTCTAACACTTTTTGTATTTAATGATTATAGTTGGTGGTCCATGTTATTTTTCAATTTTAGGTTAATCTGATTAAATTAAGCTGTTGTTCTCAGCTCTATCCTAGGAATCCGGTTAACGTCATCAGAATTTACGGTAGTGTCATTTTTGGAACTCCACATATTACAGCTTGCCTTGTAGCCACAAATATGAACAAATGAATTGCTGCATTCGTACTTCAGAATATTCTCATGCTTTTGATCATCAGAGTAAATCTCCGTTTTTTATTCAGGACGTGACAGTCATATCACCTTTCGCCCCTTCGTTTCGGAGGATTTCAGATGACATATCGCAAGCAGATCACCCTGATTAATTTTTCTCAAAGCACAGCTCTGGCAATATAAATTTTGCAACACTTAGCCATAGACGTTTAGCGATAATCAACCATTGGCAACATCTGGGAAAGTACAAGTTTGAGCTGCTAGCTAGCTATTCTCATCGTCATTGTCCATAGTCTTAAAGGGTGATCGAGCCGCTGGATACGTCATCGATAGAATGGTGCGATCAATAAAGATTTTAAGAGTGCACATACGCAAAGTTAGCATTATCATTGATATGGGGCGGAAATGCACCCTTCTTCGTTCGCGTACACTTAAAGTAGTCGGTAGCATTTCTCATTCAAATATATGGCATGTTGCTAGGTATTATAGGCAATTCGTCTACATATGAAAGACAATTGAATCAGGTTATTCATACTTATTTAGTTCAAACTTTGTTTGTTTTTCTCCTCAGACTGTTGAATGATATTTGGAGCTGATAAGATGAGCCAGTTGGCATTCGCAGTTCAAGGTATGAAAATCAATTAAAATAGCACTTACGAAAAATACGTACAGATGTCTGCACAATGGCACGTCTTCTCCTATAGGTATATGCAGAAGATGTTTTTGCCATCAACGTGTTACATAATTTCAACATAACCATCACTATATGCAAAAAAGACAGCGGAAATTTGTTAGTCAAGAAATATGAACTTCTGACAATTTATAGAAAAACATAATTTTTAAAGTTTAAATAAAAAACGCCATATTATTGGAAGTATACAGTGCATGGTCAATGAATTACGTATGATTGAGGTAACATACTTTCACACACAAACACTATTAGTGCATGAATTCATTACATCTTCTGTTCAAATCCGGTATGTAGAACATGTGAACATATGGACAAGCAACGTACAAAATCCGATGACAAGTGGTATTTTTAAGAGCCTACAACAAGAATACAAGTATATAAGAGTATGAGATGACCTATGTGTGCAATAAAAAGAGAGGGACGTAGATAACACATGGCAAGATGTCTACGTCAGCACTACCTAAGTGGCTTAAGGACAGCTGTATCCTACCATGGAAGGGAAGCTAGCTCTGTGGACTTACGAACTTGATTGGAGTTATCACAAATCTTTAATTTGTAAGTATACACCGCTACGCAGGATATGAAGCAAAGAGAATATCTTATATGAATAAAATTTCGCTCATCATTTTACTAATTTTTCTTAACAAAATATAGCAACTATTGTTGGATACAAATCTAGTTACTCGACCACCTTTACTGTATCATGCGCCTTTTCGGACTTTCAAACTTTTACTACCACTCTACCACTTGAACTGGGCTTTTTTGAAGCTCAGGAGTAAATAAAAGTTTCATGAATTTATTTTTATAGAATATATTTAAAAAAATACTTATTTTCGAATGGATGGACATAGGGATGGCGAGCATTTTGAAATATAAGTTTAAGAAAATATAGGGTAACTCCTTTCTTTAAAACAAAATTATGAATTCTACAAGGAATTGCTCGGAAAGTGCTTGCAAAAGTGTTAATCTATCTTCCAATTTCATGATGTGAACCCGTTAAAACAAAAATCTTACTGCATCGCAAATTTTGTTGCTATTAGATCACTGAAGGCAAACACTTGACCATATATTTCACACTTTCAAAACCATAACATATGAAACTGCTATGTACATTGGGAATTTCAGAGACTCGGTCTAAATAATGCAGGTATTACAATGTTAAACAGTTAATGTTAAGGTCAGCCAAGGTCTCCAATCGCACTTGGTTTCATTTTTCATGCCATTTTCAATTTTGAAAATAGCTAGACCTACCATTTGGCGTTAGAGCTGAATGCGTGTAACTCACAAAACTTTCTCTCCATTGTTTTTAAGTTTAGGAAGATGTCAAACAAATTCGTGCGATCAAACTCTCAGCTGACCGAGATACCACAGGAAGCTTTCGAAGATGACAATCTCGGTGTGTTGGACGTGCGATTCAATGATATATCAATCATTCCGGAGGGAATTAAGAAAGTTTCGAATCTGAAGTCTCTCAATTTGAGAAGCAATAGCCTTCGATCGTTTGCTCCCCAAGCAGTGTGGCCCTTGAAAAACCTTAGAACTCTAGACATCGGCAAAAATAGAATAAAAGAAATGTACAACCTCAATAAAGTTAAATTTAAGGATAGTCTTGAGGAATTTCACTTAGATGAAAACAAACTGGACGAATTTCCAGGTCAATTGTGCTATTTTAAGAACCTAAAAATTTTAGATGTCAGTAGAAATAACCTAAAAAGGTTACCTTATGCTTTAGGTCACGTCAGTAATCTGACCGATTTGAATGCCGCGGAGACTCAGCTTACAGTTGTATATACAAGCATTACAAGATTAACAAATTTGACGCATCTAAATCTCAGCGGCAACAACATCTTCTCATTACCTGTCGGCATGGAGAAGTTGACGAAGCTAAAGATCTTGAACTTGAAAAACAATGCCCTGACGTCTTTATCTGATGACGTCACGAAGCTAGAAAACTTGGAAGAATTGATATTGAGTGGTAACAGGCTCAGAAGTATTCCTGGTAGGATGTCAAATATGAAGGGGCTACAGAGGTTATCATTGAGTGAGAATTGTATTAGGGATGTATCAGTAATTAAAGATCTTGAACATTTGAAGGTGTTACATCTTTCTGACTGTAAAATTTCGATTCTTCCGGATTTGTCTAAACTCAGTGCCCTCGAGCACTTAAATCTAAGCGATAATCGTTTGTCAGATCTAACAAATATAACAAAAGCAAAGAACTTAAAAGAATTAGATCTCAGTCGTAATTAAATTCAAACTCTCCCGCTGAATATGTCTAATTTAGCATTACTAAAAAATCTTGATATCAGTGGAAATGATTTTGAAAACATCGATGTGATAAGTGGTTTATCAAACCTAAAATGCCTTACTCTTAAACAATGCAAAATACGTACCCTTCCCTGTGATATATCTCAGGTCGCTTCCTTGGAACATTTAGATATCGCATGCAACCAGCTGACAGATATGTGCGTGGATTTTCCAATCTCGATGAAAAGTATCGATGTGTCAAACAATGGAGGACTAACAACATTACCAAATAATATTACTAAACTACGCAGCCTTGAAAAGTTTGTTGCTAGCAATACTGGGATAGACGCACTACCAGAAAATTTTGCCACGAGCCTTACCAACTTAGTCACATTGGAACTCGATGAAACCAACTTGAGAAATCCTCCTCCACAAATATTTAGCAGGGGACTGGAAGAAATGAGACGTTATGAAGCGCAACGGCTTCCAGTGACCACAAAAGAACGACAATCAGCGTCAAATTCTGCAGGTGAGTTCAGTCATACTCGATCGCCTGTTTCTTCTAGGTTTTGTTCTGATAACATGATTCGAGTGTAAAAGGAGAAAGTTCGCCCACGTAAGTGGGCACATCATTTGACTAAGGCTAAAGATATTATCATACAGTGCATTTACTTGATAACGTAGGAAAAGAAGAAAAACAAAATGATAAATTCGTTCTTCTTAGTACTCATCAAAGTAACATATAGTACACACACCTACTTTTTAGGACACTGGCCAAAAAATCAAAACATATCTAATGGGCAAATTCAGCATGTTGTCTATAAATACCACTGTGTGGCCATGGCTTGGTATGTAAAATTTCATTAAAGTTCTCATATGCCATTCGAATGTGACAATGTTATATGCAGATTTGCCGTTGCATACATCTTTTGGGAAGCTCATTAAAACATCTTTAAATAAAACAACTTAAGGTAGTATGCACCTCGAAAGTGAAAGACTTAAACTTTGCTCAAACTTTCCTCAAGGAATCTTTCAATTATTCTCTTTCAAAATCAAGAAGAAAAATAGGGGGTCACCGTGCAAATTTTGGTACTAGAGAAACAAATTACCCAAGATTTACCGATATTAAAAAATTCAAAATGGCCGCCATCCCTGTGGTAACTCTATGGAGAAATATGAAAATTTTCGAATTTCGATAAACTAAGCCAGTGAAAAGTTTTCTTTCACCGAGAGCTTTAAAATGAACCCCAACATGTGGTATATCAGAAGAGAATTGTACAAGTTTGAGAGTCCAAATGTCTGTCTCCGAGGTGCGTTCTACCTTAAGTAAAACTGAACGGAAAGAACAAATACCATTTGTACACATACGTGAATAATAACATTTCAGGATAGAAAAGCCATTGCTATAAACTCAGGAGACTATATGTACAAATAATACAGCTTCGTATTGATCTGGACAGAAAACAGTATGGGTCTAAACAGAAAGACGGAAAACAATACTCCCATGAGCACTTTATGAAGTTGATGTTGTTGACTGTTGCCTTGTAGCCATAGTAACTGGTTATAACTTAACAGTTTAAAGCGCTCTGCTTCTAATGACGCTACAGCTACCTGCCTTCTTCTGTTGTGTAAGCTTTTTATCAACGAGCCATGCCTAATAGTGGAAACAAAGTGAAACCTAAGCAATTAAAAAGAATTCAACTGAGTCTAGGTGAAGCGGTTGCAAGAGACCTAACAATTAGTAAGATAATATAACTGATCACTTTGCAAAACTCTCGCAAATATGAAGAAATATGGCATCGAACAACTATGCTTGAGTGGCAGCAAAATCCAAAATGGATTTATGAAAAGGACACTGCTATGACGTAAAATCATTTCCAACTAGCAAGCGGAAAATGCCGTGGCTGCTGACCCAGCCAAGTCCAACATTGCGGGAACTTTAAAACAAATCAATTCCAGACTAGATGCCAATATTGCACACAATAATTTTGAAAAACTTTGTATGGTGGCCCCTTCTTTTATTTAGGAGCATTTAACGAAAGCTTAGGTCTTTTACTTTCGAGGTACGTACAGCTCAATACATATATTGTTCTTGAAATGTGTAGTTCGGCAGTTTTTAGTGACACAAATAAGCTTCACTTACAATAATCACGATAAACTCTTCCTAAAGCAAAAATAAACAAAAACGCTAATTATTTACAAGAATATTACTTGTTCCAAAATTCATACACCATACAGTTAAATTGCAGATACCTGGCATAATGTTTATTTTTCCCAACAGATCCCCGTAAATGGCAAAAGAAAAAAATAATGAAATCTCTGGTGAGTATTTATAAATTTTAGAAATACACTGTGTGGCAATGTGCTGTTCAACCTGAAAGCAGGTAATGAAGTCAAGCTGGTGGAAAGTGGTCGATAAATTATTGAAGAATAGCACATGCACATATTAACAATGTATGCGGTACAGTCGAAAAGTCATTAACTCTTTCATACTTGTCTGACTCTCTCTCTCTCTCTCTCTCTCTCTCTCTCTCTCTCTCTCTCTCTCTCTCCTACCGATGTTGATCACTTTTAAGGAGTTGAAACAAACAGAAATGACCATATAGTATATTCTGTTCAGCTGACCTTATGAAATTCAAGAAAAATTTACTTTTGCTGGTGATGTTCATTCCCACCCTGGTAATGAAGATTGCGTAAAATATTTAAACGTCGGATTGGTTATTTGTGCTATTTTTTCCAACGAACCAATTCATTAATCGCTCTATATCATACTCAATTCAAACTAGCAGATAGTCTGGTATAGTGCAGTTCAAAATTTGAAAAAAGTAGAAAACTGAACTTTCAAAAGGAAAAAAATTACCCAAAGTGCACAATATAAACAAACTCTTTAACAGTGAGAAGGCTACTAGAGGGTAAGCACAAACCAGTGTGCTTCAAGAATATAGCAAGATCTAGAAAATTATACGTTATAACCCCTTTAAGGGCCTTTTCCTTTTGAGTAATACTGGAATAAGATGATTAATCTACTCCACTTTCCTAGAAAAATAAATACTCGTTGAGTGATGAACTTTTTACATGAGAATAACAACTGAAATTTATTATCTATTTCGTTGCTATCATATCTGAGACAAAGTCTATGATTCAAATGTAATGTCGGCTTACTTTCCATACCAATTTGATACTTAAAATTACAATCACTAAATCTTAATTTGGATAAAGCTCTGCGAAGTATAAAATTTTACAAATCGACTGACCCAAAATTTCTATTTATGTTGAGCAGTCATAAGCTACTATACATCTATCTATTTTATTGTTGCAGGAAAGAAGACAGGTTACTGGAAAAATATCTATCCTAACGTTCCAGAAGTAGTAAAGTTTTTTTGGGGTTTGGGACAAATAAGAATTTTACACCCCATT
>LD484074.1:0-14807 GCA_001465055.1 Ptychodera flava
ATATATATATATATATATATATATATACACACACACTATGTGTTGGAAACTCCTTTAATAGACATTACACCCGTGTCTTGACTGTCTTGTCATTAGGCCAGATATTCACATCACCATATGGAAATGTCATTTTCAAATGCACTTACATATTAAAACCTTAGTGTTGTAAGATGTAGGCATTTCCCATATAAAAGTTGCCCTTTCGTTCGATTTGAGGTATGCCAACTTGATGTGATTCTCGTATAGTACTGACCATACTTAGTCTATGTTCCTCCGATTCTTAAAAGGTGCATTTTGGTTTACACTTTACGAAAGTATGCCGATTCATATATTTGAAAGGCAATTTAACGTGGAATTGCTCATTGCCTTTAAGTAGAACTAGTTACTTATTGCTCGCGTTCAAAAATTCTGTGACTTTATTCCTCAACAGACATCCCAGCATTCGAAGACGGGCGTTTCGAAGAAACATATATGTTCACAGATGGCTTGGAAATACGAGATGACCACCGTCAAATGGCTGATACCTACATCTATCTATAGCAATAATACTCTAAGAACGTAAAGGATATAATCAGTGTTTTAGTTATTTGTTTACCTTTTCCTCGTGACAGTTATTATTGTCTTTTAAGCTTAGTTCTGGTCTATTGCAGACAACTTGACATCGCTTGAGAATAACCCTGCATTCTTCACGATGTGACATTTTCCACAAACCGGTCTCACATTACTTCTCTGCATATTTGTTCTTTCCTTACTATAAAAGGCCGCTGGCCTTCAATACTGAATAAAGACTGTATTGGCGTCAAAATTGTAGATTTCTTGATTCAGTCAACTATTGATTTTCAAGACTAGGTTAAGTGCATACCGCATAATGAATCAACAATCACGTGCAAACTGATTCCCTCTCAAGTGTCGTGGCATATTTTCCATATTTACTAAAGATATAGCAGGTTTTGTCAAGAAAATGTTCACTTGTATTATCAATAAAATCCGACGGACACCTTCGATGTCGAACAAATGAGTTTTTTCCATGATATTATAGTACACTTATCAACAAGTCTGATCCTATCGAAAGTTAGACTTAGTCATCTGATGACAAATCACTGACGTAATACTCAACTCGAGTTCGCCACATACGAAAAAATCTAGTAGCTCGTGATTCGATACTTGACGGCTGCTGTGTGGTAAGCATTTGAGTAGGAATTTTGAAAACGGAGTGGTCGCTAAATGCAAGTATTGCCGCGTTAGGAGAGGGATTTCTCTCACAAAAAGTGAAAATCGAATTCATACCTACTATCCTCTTTCTGTCTTTGTACAATTTCCGAAGGGACATGCGCTTTCAACATGAAACCGCGACTTTCTCACTTCCCACTTTTCTGATGCATACCACACAGCCACCTTCGTGTATCGATTCAGAAGCGACTGTGGGTCACGGTTGCGTGGCACACGGGCTCCCAAAGGTGATCAAACTCTTCAAGTGTGCGTCGTTGTCTTCAAAATGCGTATCTTGTTTTGGATTGATTGTGCATGGTATGTCAACAGCGATGTCATTACAAAGATAGTAGACACCAAAGGTTAATAAAACTGTTTACATTGTTGGTAACACAATTGACCACTTAGGCCGTTCGCTATTCTCCGGAGACTGTCACGTTGGAAAATTTTGACAGGTCACGCGTACTTGGGCATTCCGACGTATGTGAACAGACGTACCCCCTGTAATACCCTCTGTATTTCCGTCTTGTTTACTATAAGAGCAGTGTCTCGCAATGGGGAGATCATTCAAATCACGCAATCTGAAATGTCTCAATTTGTTTTCGAACACGTATTTGAATTCAAGGGAGGGGCGGGGTCGTCGGGAACTGCACTCAAAGGCTACAATGTACCAAAAGTAAACACAGCATATTAACATGATCTAATGTAGTACGGTCAAGCTGCAATAATATTGGTCCGAGTAATGTGTTCACTAGGCGCTCTATTCATTTTCAGTCGAACAACTTTTCCTCAGGGCGATTATAAACAGAACTTTACAGAAGCCAAAGATGAGTGCAAGAAATATAATGTAAGGTTGGCGACCTGTGACGAGATTGAAAAAATGCACTTGAAAATGGAATGATCGAAGAATGTTTTTTCTGGCTGCTGGGCAGATTATTTCTGCACATTTCCCGATGCTGCATAAAACCCAAAGATTCTGAATTTCCAAGTCTCCTGTTTTTACATTCGGTATCTAAAATTGCGCAACATCAAACATGATCGAGCTCAAACAACGAGATCTCGTGTAGTTTAAAGAGCCTTCTCGTCGTTAGCTGGGCATCAACAACTCATCAAGTTAACATGAGAGATAATTGTTATTATACTGCGCTTCTACTCTACGTCTATTGTGGTAGCTGTCTTAGTTACTAGTATTGAGTAGATAATGAACTTATAGACCTTTCAGTGACTATAGTTCTTCTAAGGCGCTGTGAATGATATACAATCGAAGCTGACCCTAAACTGATTTAAGTAAAATTATTACGTGACATCCACTTCACCTGAGGTAAAATAACTTTTTTCTGACCAGGAAAGCACTCGTTTTTGTCAAAATAACAGCAGGTGACGTTGCATGTGATAATATTTTTCTTGACTGAGTTTTCTGTTAAAGCGTAGTGAGATTGTGGCATGCTAGTGCTGGAAAGACTCAAAATGAAATCTATGATTGGCGCAAATTGATGTATACGTAGAATGCGCCTAGCTGTATAGATAATCGGACTCTAAAATTAGACGATGCTGTCTTAGTTTGCCAGCTCATGAAGTGAACTAGGTTTGTACCTGCTTATTTTTGCGAAAATCAAAAATTGAATATCCCCTTTTAGAGTTCACACAAGGATGACGGCCATTTTGAATTTCAAATTCGGTAAATGTTGTGTCATTTGTTTCTCTAGAACCATAGTTTTCCCGGTGACCCCTGTTTTTTTATTCTTTCTCTCTTTTTTCCGAAAGAAATTGTTTAAAGTTTCCTTTGGACTGAAAGATTACGTGTTTCAATTTTGAGGCTCGTATTACTCTAATGGCACAATCTACCCCTTCAGATTGTTTGCTTTTGATGCTGTTTATACTAAAAAGGTTTTATATAACCATCGATAAGTCGGCAAGGGTCACTAGCAGACGTTACAGGTATGCAGTAAATTATTCTCTATTTCGACCTGTTCAGATGTGACAGAGTGATTTCCGACAGACATAAGAATATTCATTACTTTCATTGTCTTGGGAAGATCAAAGCAAACATTCTTGACTTTCAGATCGATTTCAATTAAATGCCTGTGAAATATAAGGCCTGCAACTGTACAGCGATTTCCATCGCCATCTTGCAAATGGTATCGGCGATAAGAACGATTCTGTAGCTCCTTGCAAGTATGATATGTTGACCCTATTTCCAACATTTTTGGACACATTGTAGGGCAAACAATTATAGATTGTATTGAATACCGTCCCGTATGTATGTCATACAACGAGAACAAACTCGAAACTTCATTTGTAAAGTTGTGGCTTTACTTCCGGGTCTATTGTGTACATCTGTATTATCATAACTGTCTGTCACAAGGACAGAGTAAACGTACAGCAAAGGTGCCGTCTTTACATGCGTCTCAGCATATTGTCTCACCATTACTAACCATTACCGAAATAGTTTATTTCACAGAGTTAAGTATCTCGCATGGTGAATGTGTCTAAGGTAGAGGCGCCTTGGGGACAGATATTCAGACTTTCAAATTTTTACAGCACTTTTCTGGTCTACCACCTGTGTCGTCCCATTTTGAACCTCAATTTACAATTCACAAAATACACCAGTTCAGTCACCCTTGACTATAACCCGGTGGCGCAACGCTAGATTCAACCAACCGATCAACCATAAAGAGCCCCACTTTCCTTCGACCTTCCAGCTTTGAACCAATCCAGCTACAATGGCGACCAAGGGGTTTTATCAGAGATGTACCCCAACCGGCACAGGTTCAAATTTTCATTAGAGTCTATTTGAGTTAGAGGCTCAAAAACTCGACATCCAACCCAAACACCCAAACTCTTTGAGTAAGTAGAGTTTAACCTGTCTAGTTTTGTGAAAATCTAAAATTTCATTTTCGCAATTTGGTTAACATAGGAATGGCGGCCATTTTGAATTTCAAATATCGGTTAATGTAAGGGAATTCATTTCTCTGGTACCAAAATCAGTCCGTCGAACCTTAATTCTTACTTTGATGATAAAACTTTCATTAATTAATATTTGAAATTTAAATCTTTCATTCTTTCAGTAAGTCTTCCACGCTTCAAGTTACAACAGATATTAATGTTTCACAGTGAACTTTGACATTCTCTTTCAAAACTAAACCGGTGACCAGCTAGAAGAATAGTAACTACAAGTATCAGTATAATGGACTTTGTTAGTTTTGACGGAGATATGAGGTCAAGGTCAAATGTATCAAGTCAAACTCATCCATCACACTTTCCACGCAAAATGATGGTAGGAATAGGCGTCGGATACTTGTTCCTCAGTGTTGTTTGCACATCGATAGCAATATGTCTCCTGATGTTAGATTGCGACATAACGATTTCCCTTCCATGGATTGCAAACGCCTTGTACGTAAGTAACTTGAAGTTTACTTGACTCTTTCCATCAAGTATGGTGACAAACAAAATTCAAACGTTCCTAAGTGTGTTTATAATTTCGTTGTTTGATAATGTTGTGACTATAATCACCGCCTTGATTGTATTTAAAATTTTTGGCACGATGGCAAAGAACATAATTTTGGCATAATTTGTATTTGTTTTTGAGTAGATGACATAGCTCGAAGACGAGAACGAAATCAATAGTTATGTTTTCAACACTGATTGACATCTTCGCCATTCAATTGACTCCACATGCCCAAGTGCAGAAATGAATTCGTGATTTTTAAACTGAACATAGGTAGAGACCTATTTTTTCTGTATAACCAGGAAGTATTCGTATTTGATGGATATACTTACAAATGACTTACAATGGGCCAGTCTTATGGAAAAATGGGAAAATGAAAACGTGGCTGAGCTTACTTGTAAGACCTATTCATTTGCCATGAACCTCGCCATTAAAGTTAACATCTTGTTAAGGTTCCAAGACAAGAAATTGACCTTTTTTAATCTAACAATTCTCTGGTTGTTTAAGCTGAGAACCCCGTAAATTTTACATTTTCTGAAAGCCTAGATATAGGGGCACATTTTGGTAACCACAGAATCACCATTATTTACATAACTATCATGTATCAGGTAATTTGCATAACCTTTCAAAAGTCAGTTTTCCCTATGTTTTGTCTCAAGACTTCAAAATATCTGACTCAAAGTTGCTGGAATGCAAGCTGTCACAACGCTCTTCCAATGTGTGTCTCAGATTTTTTATATCTTGCTTAGATTTTTGAAGCACAATTCTAAAGAAATCAACAAGGGTAAAATTAACTGCCCTGGAAGTTTTTCGGGCATGAAAATTGTTTAAGGAGGTTTAAAAAAATCTGAGACACTTTGGAAGATCCTTAAGACAGCTTGCACTCACACAAATTTCAGCGATATATCTCAAAGCATTGAAACAAAACATAAGGAAAACCGATTTTTGAAAGGTTATGCAAATTACCTGTCACATGATAGTTATGTAAACAATAGTGACACTATGGTCACCAAAATGACCCCCTATATCTAGGCTTTCAGAAACTATATAATCCATGGGGGTTCTGAGCTTTTTAAGCACTAGAGAATTGTTAGCTTAAAAAGGTCAATTTCTTGTCTTGGCGGAACCTTGCTTTCCCGAATAGCTTCTTCGAATTATCGGCTCTTTCCATACTCCCCTTTGAAATTCGAAGGATTTGAGTATCATCTGATAGTTGTATGGTAACATTTACATCCATGATGAACGGAAAATTAATTTAGTGAACCTTTCCCATCTCTGTCCATTCTAGCATAGAAACTCTGCCGTTTGTAGGATTATACCGCAGCCTGTCGCGTCGTACATGTATTATTTCATTATCTTGTGAATTTAGGGCATTTATAGTTTTCTTTCTTAACAGATGATACTGATGGGATGCATTTGCTTGTTGACGACAAGACGAAGAAGTAGGGGATATGTAAGTAGTCCTACAAGTACTAAGTAGAATATAGGATATATCTCAATATAATTTCAAAACCTACATACGATTTGGCTGTTCATATTCAGGCTTGTACTACCACGAAAAACAATAAAAAATAAAATACAGCAAATTGTTCAACCAATTTAATGATCGGAACTCAGTGTGTATGTGTGTGAGTTCCCGCTTGTTTGTAGCTTAGGCAAAAATCATCACACTTATATTCTATAATTTTTTTTATTTGCCAGATATACACATCTTTTCTGCTATCGGCAGTTTACACACTTCTTTCATATCTGGCATTGGTGTTGATACTCCTCATTCAAATAACCGAAGTAGGTAAAGCGGCAATGCATTTTTTATTATAATTATTCTCGATAAACAAAGTACAATTGTACTCGGGGCGACTTTGTCCGCCAAGATAGACTACCGAAAAATTAAAATTTATGTCAAACCTGCCGAGTAAATTACGTTTAGTTGACCACAGGATAGCCTCGTTCATATAAATTTGGTATGAGTATCTTCTGAATTTCACAATGTTTGAGATCTGATCTGATCTGTTTGTGCATGGAACTATAAGTACAACCTTATGGATGTTAGAAGGCCAAGCCTATGCTATAATAATAAAGTTTGCACGTGCACCTTATTCAGGCACTTTATTCAGCCTTATTCATGGCACACACTATAGTTCGCAGCCTTTGCTCTGCCTGTGCCTGCAGATAAGAGACAATTGTACAATTGTTTAATATCCAGTTTGTGTTCACTGGAAACTGTTCATTTGCATGCTAATATGTGCATCACACATAAAGAACGGTACCTCTTTTAGCAACTTTTGTATCATCTTAATTTGAAATATTTTGCTTCTACTCTTCCACTGTTTGTACGGAGGATTGACGGTGTTGATGTGAAAGCTAAATGCTGTATTATCGCCATATTCTTTTCCTTGTAGTATTCACGTTTTGTTTTTTGATCGCCAGATATAGTCAAAATAATATACTTACTTTCAATCGTCCTGTTTAAGCTTTGAATTGCACTCTTCAATTTGTCTACATTATTAGATATAAACGTGTACATGTGACTACATCGTTTGGATCTACCTGCTCGCAACAGCATTCGCTTGTTGGATAGCACTCATGAATCTGTGTACATGCTGTATTATCTTAAGCGCGAAGGACAAGGTGAGATGTTTTCTGATCATGTTTTGCATGGCAATAGGTTAAATTGACTAAATTTTTGTCGATTACCTTGATTAAAATCTGCATTACTTTTCTTACCAATTATCCTGCTATTTCTATCAGGTTGAAACTACCTCTTATAGACATTGCAATACGGCAACGGTCGTTTTGGCTGCTTTTAGGCGTAACTGAAAGGTCATTTTTGCATATCATAGTATTTTAGATAGGGAAAGTGATTATTTTCAAAAAGAATATCAAGTAATCCAGCACTAGCTTTATGAAACTCGGTAGGAATACAGATCTTGATGAAGATGTTACAATCCTAAAAAAAATTAGAACTGGCAACTACACTTATACTAATTTGCATATTAGAGGGGGTTTAAAACACCAAACAAATCGCCTTAATTGTAGAACAGCAATATAATGTAGTGTACGAATACGCTGCATCATTTAAGGCTTCTTTTTTAACACTACATGGATGGTTACTCCCTACATGGTACACTGTCTCTGATCCAAGTCTATCGAATTTGAAACCATTGGATTTTTGTTAAGGTAAAATACGCCTCGGGGACAGACTGATATTCTTACTCTCAAAATATTAAAATTCCCTTTTGGAGTATAATTTTTTGGGGCTTTTTATCAACCTTATGGAGTAAATATTTCTTTCGCTGACTTAGGTTTGTGTAATCGGGAGTTTTATTTACACCCGTAGCGATAACACAATGATGGCAGCCATTTATATTTTTAAATATCTGTAAATATTTTATAATTTTTCTCCCTTGTCTACCTCAATTTGCAGTGTCATCCCCAATTTCTATTCTCAGAAATGAAGAGAAAATTACGAATGGAAAGAAAAAGATAGCTTGACAACATTTTTAGCATGAGGTGGAGCGCGCGACCTTCGATATGTGAGGCGTTTTCGAGGTGCAAACTACCGTAAGTGAACGAAATTGCCATCCCTGAGCGAATTTCATTCACACCCAACAGACAGAGAGAGTAAACAATAGCATGCACCGTATGTCTCAGTAATAGAAACACTCATGAAAAGAGTCGTAAACATGTCCACAGGGAAATAATGTTGAAATTACTGAAATTGATGCGAAAATATGTATTGTCATAATATATTCATCCTGTTCTCAATTTGAAACAGGTAGTCTCCTGCATTTCTGAGTATTGCACAAACGACAAATTACAATAAAGCGTTGCAGTCTGCAAAGCCGATGTATGTTGCATCGTATTGCAGATCAAAATGATGCGAATATACTAGTTATATCATATTATCCCTTCGCCAGCTTTCGATGCAATTTGTTTAGATCTAAGACAAAAATGTTCTTTCAGTACGTTGTCAATGCAATTTATGTGTACATTTGTATCGTTGGTTACGTTTTTCGTACCAAGTTTGAAAAAACAGTTTGAAGTATGTCATTGAAACGGCTTCAAACTTGTGAAGTGGAGTGGAGTGAAGTGAAGTGAAGTGAAATGAATTGAAGTGAAGTGAAATGAATTGAAGTGGCTGTGAGTGCGCATACAACAAGAAAGTATTCGGTTATCTTCATTCTTTGTCCCTTTTTTAGTACTGATTATCAATTTTCTGTTCATGCCTTGCCCTTGCTTATTGTACAATTCGATCAGCAATCAGCAATGTGACCATTAAATCACATTTATCTTCAGGTGAACGAACTGAAGAGTGCGTATCATACATATTCACTCGAGGAAGGTAAAGAAGAGTGTTATTGTATATTTTAAATACTATACATATACATGTTAATGTGTCGATAAGGCCCTGCGGTTGTAATTACCTTGACTATCATTAGACCAGAAATTCACATCACTATATGGAAATGTCATTATCAAATGTAGTTACATATTAAAATCTTGCTTTTGTAAGTTGTCGGCATTTTCCATATAAAAGTTGCCCTTTCGTTCGATTTGAGATATACAACGTGATGTGATTCTCGTATAGTAGACCATACTATGTTCCATCGATTCTCAAAAGGTGCATTTGGGCTTCCGCTTTACGAAAGTATGCCGATTCATATACATGCAAGGCATTTTAACGTGAAATTGCTCATTGCCTTCAAGTATTTTTGTAGAACGAGTCACTTATTGCTCGCGTTCAAACATTCTGTGACTTTATTCCTCAACAGACAACCCAGCATTTGAAGACGGGCGTTTCGAAGAAACAGATATGTTCACAGATGGCTTGGAAATACGAGATGACCACCGTCAAATGGCTGATACCTACATCTATCTATAGCAATAAAACTCTAAGAACGTAAAGGATATAATCGTTGTTTTGATTATTTCTTTACTTTTTCCTCGTGACAGTTATTATTGTCTTTATATGAATTCAACACAGAGCAATATAAAACAAAAAATTCGAACAAGGAAACAAAGACTAAAAAAACAAAAAAACACCTATTATAAATGACTTCTAAAGTGCGTCCAAAAAGATGACGAGTATCTGAATCAGAATTTACAAAACTAGTAATCAGTGAACTCTTGCTCGCTAAGACGAATGCTTAAAGGTATACAATCACCTGTAATCTAAATATGCCCATATATATTCGAAATGCCCATGTGAGGGCGCTGTTTTCAAAAGCGGCCACCCGCTTCAAATCTGTGATTGGTTAGATTTTTTCTTTCCATGGTAACTTCGGCAAAATTGGAACAGGTGACAGTATACTTTTAAGTTAACACAGAGGTATATATTACCTTATACTACAGGCACATTTAAGATGAAAACAATGCGTATTCCATTGTAATGGTCCATCATCAAGGTAGCTCTGCCTCTATACTCGATAGTTCACACATTGAAAGCTATTTTTAACAGGTACAGTAGTAGACGGCGCAATGTTAGGCTGAACGCGTTTGTATCTGTTTAAATATTTTCAGAAATGATGAAATTACTGGATTCAACATTTATGTCAAATTCTGGGTTACTTAGGTTGGTACAGTTCGGAAGCGAATAGTTTTAGCGCATAATGTATTTCGTAAACAAGTATGTTAACAGTGAAGATTCATTAATTGGTAGGGATTTACCTCGGCTTGAAAATCAATAGTTGACTGAATAAAGAAATATACCATTTCGAAGCCCTCATATCCATACAAAGCCTTTATTCAGTATTAAAAGCCGCTGGCCTTTTATATAGTAAGCAAAGAACAAATATACAGAGAAGTAAAGTGAGACCGGTTTGCGGAAACTGTCACATTGTGAACATTGCATGACTATTCTCAAGGGATGTCAAGTTGTCTATAATAGACCAGACCTAAGTTTAAAACTGTATGTAATAGACAAACTTTAACAAATTCATTAAATAACTAGGTTGGTGTTTTAGAATGTAGAATAGGCACATTCTGTTTTCGCAATATAGCTAAACCCTAAAAACGTCCACTTCCAATGAAAAAATTATAAGTTGAAATTCTTATGTTACAAAGAATGTTCTAAATATAACGACTGCGGTATTATAGTCAAAGTATAACTGAAGAGCATACTGTAGATTGGAAATTAAGAGCGTGGAGTCGGGAAATATTAACTAAATATTATATTTAAATCATAATGCGATATACTTACATTATGTCATTTACATATATTAACAATTATATCACAGCTTTGTCAATATTAATGAAATTTTGACGTAATCCCCGAATATTACTGATAGTATATTCGATCATCTAGTATTGCGGCCTCAGACGATTCGTAAATCTGGAAATTCACCGATATCGCCAAACTGTAAATAACCCCCTCTAGGCCCAAAATGGGTGGAAGCAAACTTAGCGACCCATAATGTACGAGGCAAATAGACTGCAGTTTCATTTCGCAAATTATGGGTCGGGAGGTGGAGTATTTCCAACAAGGAATTACTGTGGTTTGTGCATCGCCCACCTGCCTGCATTCAGCCTGCGTTTACGTGAATAGTGTGCGGATGGTATAGTCACTCTTACGTTTTACATCATTGACGTTTTTTGTCCTGAAAGAATGATTGTCATTTTATGTAAATTTTCAGTTTCTTTATGTAGAGGTCGATTGCCGAGCTCGCAAACATTCGGGCCTTCTGTTAGGCGTGTAACGCTCGCCCTCAAGTGAGACTACCTATGTCTTAGTGATAATTCTATAAGCTATCGATTTCCTTCACATCATATTCACAATCAACGACCGTGTGCAAACTGATTTCCTCTCAAGTGCTGTGGCATATTTTCAACATTTTAATAAAAATATAGCAGGTTTAGTCAAGAAATGTTCGCTTGTATTGTTAATAAATCCGACGGACACCTTTGATGTCGAATGATGTTGTTTCACCGTACTTATCAACAAGTCTGAACCGAACGGAAGTCAGAGTTGGACTTAGTCATCTGATGACAAATCATTGACGTAATACTCGCGGTGACGTCTCCGCAGATTAAAAAACCTGACTTGGTCGAGAGGGCAGAGGTCACTTTGGTTTATTTGCTGTATTTCCTTCAGTTGAGATACTTAGAATAGATGTCAACGATGATAGATGTGTAACAAGATTAGAACTCTATTAGAAGAGAGCAATTTACTGTATCGTCGCGGTATTTGTGTTAGTTATAATTACTGCTTGTCTGTTTATGTCCTGTCCTTCCACACGCTCCGGTCGTCAATGAGAGACATACAACCGCCAAACATCACGCCGTACGAGCGTGAGTAGCTCCTGTGCAAAATGTCTCCTCTGTTCCAGTGTAAAGTCACTCGATTATGTCACACGGTGTGATAATAGATCGAACATCATGCCATTGATCTTATGAGCAGTGTTTCGATCATAATTCCCTTTGTATTATTAAACGATTACATCCATCAGATATTACGTTGAGGAATTTATTTCTCAGAGTGTCACAATTTGCATGGTGCGCCATTTTATTCGGTGGTGTCACAGGCACTTGTGATTTGATACTCGACGGCCGCTGTGTGGTATGCATTAAAAAAGTAGGAAGTCGGGAAACGGAGTGGCCGCTACACGAACGTATCGCGCAGTTCGGAGACGGATTTCCAACACAAGAAGTCACAATTATCCAATAAACCAGCATTGACGGCTTCCAATATATACATCTCCGAATTCATACTGAAACGAACTTTTATGCACTTTCTGTGTAATTTCCGAAGGGATGCACTCTCTTTCAACATGAAATCGCGACTTTCTCACTTCCTACTTTTCTAATGCATACCACGTGACAAAGCGGTCGTAATGTATCGAATCACAAGCGACTGTGGGTGATGTGGCACACGGGCTCCCACAAGGGGTGATCGAACTGTTCAAGTACGTGTCGTTGACTTCAAAATGCGTATCTTGTTTTTGATTAATTGTGCATGCTTTATCAACAGCGATATCATTACAAAGATAGCAGACACCAAAGGTTATCAACAGGTGTTTGCATTGTTGGTAACACAATTGACCATTTCGGCAGTTCGCTATACTCTGCAGACTGTCACGTCGTGAAATTTGGAAAGATCACGTGTACTTCCTCATTCCGACGTTCGCCCCCTACTATACCCTCTGTATTTACGCCCCGTTAACTATAAGAGCACCAGATGGCAACGGGGAATCATTCAAATCGTGGTGTCTGCAATATATTAATATAATTTGTTTTCGAACGCACATTGAAATTTAGGGGAGGAGGGGCGGGGTCGTCGGGAACTGCACTCAAAGGCTATACAGCACCCATATAACCGATGTAAACACTGTATCCAAGGAGTAGAGATTGACGGATGTGAAAACAGGTTTGTCATAATGTATTTGGTAAAACTGGAATGTTGTAGCTTTGTTGACGTGGTACATCTCGATATCGTGCTTGGCATACAATGTTTGTAAACAATGAATTCGCATAGTAAACAAGAAATTCGCGCAGGCGCAGTTTTGACGGCCTCTTGCCTATAACGTTTTAAACATACGTGATCTTTCCCCATAGGCATAGAGTTAACAAGGGTTTGCAGCCATTTCAATATTCAAAAATAGGTCAGTGTAAGGCAATTTGCCTCTATGGAAAAATTTGAAGGGCAAGCCCTGAGTTTTATTCTTGGTTTTGAAACGCAATGGGTTCAGGATTTCTTGAGGAAAATTTGAGAAATACTTGGAGTCTTTCAATTTCGGGGCGTTTACTACTGTAAGACGTTTTAAAATCGTTTCAATACAATTTATACATAGTGGGAGAGAAATATTATAACATGGTTATAATATGATCTCGTAGCCGTACGAGACAATTTAGGAATGTCAAACTTCTTCAACAGAATTTTAGTAGCAGTCAATACAGAAAGTTACAGTTTTCGCCAATCGAGCGAAGTCTGTACGTCACGGTAACTACACTCTGTTGTGGAGTGACCTAGACTCTCTCACAGCCCCTTCGTTGGCTACGCAGTTATGCGCCCTCAACGGTCTTTCTAACAAGCGACGCTCACTGAGCCAGCCGTGTTATAGCGCAGCAGAACTTTGAAAGCCACGACACCTTTTAGAATGCTATAGTGTTTCAATCTTGTTGTTGCCTTCCCTTTATGAATATATTCCAAAAAATATTCTAAATTACTCTGGCTAGTATGGCTGTCGGGCACAAGCACAATGAAGCCCTCCTACCAGCCGATGGCTGGTGGCTGACTTCCTTTGGCGTCAGGATTTGTCAAAACAACGATTGACGAATTCACGTGACCGAATCCTTATTTCTGATTGGTAAAGATGGCGTTCGGTGTATCAAAGTTTCAACTTGATCGGATTTATGAATATAATTACCAAGTAAACATTTGCATATATCAGGGTGATGGGCCGTTTTACTGATTAAATAAAAGAAATCCAGGGAAATAAAACTCAGGCTAGAGAGTGACAATATTTTTGTAATCTTCGACGATAATTTTGATCCATCTACATGAAACGAAGTAGACAGTTCATGTGATAAATATATAATCCAATGGAAGTTTTCTGTTTGACGTCATTGCATACTCATGTATTTAACGGAGCCGCAGAACTTGTCCACTTCGTCTCGAAGTTTTACTGTAATACGAAAAACACTTGTTTACGATGACTTACTGAATACATCAGGGTTTGCCTCAGACCTGACCGCAGTTTTTAAGTTGACGTTGATCTTTAAATTTGATTCAGACGGTAGAGGTTTTGCAGCATTATGACAAGAGGGACGCGCTTTTGAGCCACTACGATAACAGATATCAAATAAATCGCCACTTGATATGATGACACATAATAAAATATCAAAAAAAACAAAGTATTATTACTCACCTCGTTAGAGGGCGCTTTAAACATCATAGGTGAGTAGTACCGAATGGAATTGCCGTAATGTTGATTTTGAAAAATTATCAGATAATGCCAAAAGCTGTACAGGTCAGCCTTCAGGGGTAGTGGTTGTGATTGTGGAGGGGAGGTGGGGGAGAGGGGTCACTTTCCAACCCCCAGAAACTTTTCACATCCCGGCTTAGCGAGGTTTTGACCCCTGTTTTGGAAATCGGTTGGGCCACGCCCTGCTTTGGATCATATTTTACAAACTTCAATTGGTAAATATTTTA
>LD491283.1:0-13140 GCA_001465055.1 Ptychodera flava
TATCAATAATTAGATATTATTATCTGGAAACAAAGTGTACAGTACTGTAAAACAGCAATAAGCTTAAACCAGAATATGAAATTACCATCTACTTTCCTGTGAAAGCCAAAACATGGATTACTTGTGACACAAAGTGGTGGAATGCAAACAGTATTAATCCTTAAAACAAGGGTAGATTCAAAGTGAAGTCCCTCCTGCTCATTGCATAGATAACAGACTGAATGGGACATATTACAGTACCTACTGCAATGCCTGAAAAGCAGATCAGGAACTCTATTCTCGGTTCTTTACATATTTTTCCGTTGATTTACATCACCACCGCATTTCTCCGCAAATGACAACGTTTTTATTAAATGTTTTCCCTAATATTACCTTAGGATTAGACTTGTCAGGTATATCTTGTATTCTTGTCAGCGGCCTGATATGATTTGAATGCATTGGCAGCTAATGCTGATGTGCGGTGCGAGGCTTGGCTTATGTTCTAAAGATTTGATGACAAAGTGACGAGTGTGACAACAGATACTTTTTGAACTGTACCTGTGTCTATTTTGGTCCGACTCTGTGTAGCCGTTGGCTGTTAGCATATCTTATCAGAGGAGGTATCGCTACGAATTAGGTCACATTTAAATAACTCGCCGTTCACGTTATGTTTAAAAGGTCGTTGCTACCCCTCTCTTCGCAGCGATCCTGCACAACAGTTTACGCATATTTTTATAAAGTTTGTCCACAATTGTTTCTTCATGAAGTACGCATATATTCTATATAATCTATTACCAATAGTTGAAAATATAATTTTTGCACAATTACTGTGAATTTTGAAATCATTATAGTCTGATGGAGGAGAGAAACGTGTGCTATTGACGTAATTTTGCCGGCAATTGTATTACCCGGTACCTACTCATAGTCGAGTACAACAACACGGAACAGACGTTGCCATGAGGATTTCATGAATCTAACAAAGAGGTCAAACGTCGATAAGAGGGTTTGAGAACGCTTCATGTTTTGAAACTTGTAAAGTATTTGCTGCAATGACCTTGGCCTTATTTACAGCTCTAGTATACCTACAAAGTTAAGTTTAGCAAATGCTATTTATTTCTAATTCCACGGAAGATGTGTTACAGATTATTAAAAGTTATCTGACTGCACAATATCTAACCAGAAACGTTCGTTTGGCACTGAAAACCTGACATTTGAGTATTGCCCTGATGATGTCAAGTGTTAAAGGTCATCCAGAATATTGGTCTAATGTGGACTGATTTCAATGTCGTTGTTTTATTTAGCTACAACCTTCAATGCAAAGTCATGACCAAAATAAATTCAATGTAACAAAATCACAATCGTCTCGCAAAGTCAACATTTTCATCACTAAACGAGGCAAAGGATTTGAAGTCGAGGCGACATATCTTGAGGGGGTTATGCAAGGATTTTTAAAGCTATTAGTAGTAGTTGTCAAAAGGCAATACATGTAGCTTAATTAAAAAAGTGGGTCTTACGGGGGTTAGACGAAATGTTTCAGTTAAGGTGATAGGCCACATCTTGATGTCGACCAAATGTAATTTATTGTGTCTGGAACTCTCCAATTTCACCGGCACAGTACTAGTCTCAACAAGGTTTCAACGACACGATTTTACCCAGTACGAATATTGATGCTCTACATACTAGTAAGATTTACAGCAGTTTGCAGTCAGATTTTGCAATGGTTATTCCAACATAATACAGACAACCCCTTTAACATAGGATTATTATTTTCGGCGCATTTTTGCCAGTCTTTGCGTTACAGTGACATACCACTTTACTATGCTTTTATCAGGAAGGATTGTTTGAGTGTACATTCGATTTTTTTCGAGATAAAATTCGACAAAACAGTGTATTTCTTTCCGATGGAGACGTTTTCGCCCTAACATTTCCTGCATGTGTATATATTTCACTGTTAATGGACATTTCGACAACAAGGAACGTAATGAATCGATGTACAATAATAAAAAAAACTGGGCATGACTGATTTGGTCCGAGACTATGTGGAAATAAAGAAAGCCTTGTGATCGCATTTTATACCTGGCATTTTGATATCTGCTGCAGACCAGAGATGGGGTAGGTTTTACTTCCTCATGCATAAAATGGTCGTTCAGTTGTCCGCAGATATAACACACACAAACCGTATGAAGTACTCCTAGCTCAGTGAAAATGAACAATTTCGTCTTACCTGCTTGGTGACGGCTGCAGGCTGGTGATTTAACTTCACTGTGATTGTTTCCTGACACTGTGTTTTCAGTCTTAACAATCCTTACAAGGTCTTAACAAGACTTTACAATCGGACTGTTTGAAGAGTGCCGTTGGAGTATCGAGTTGGGACCAAAATCACTGGACGTCCTTTTACGGACGCAATGCCAGCATATGATGTAGTGGGTGGAACAATCGAGATGGTTAATAAATGACTTTTAAGGCCACCTCGTTCTGAAGTACTGCTAAATTTTATCAACCATCAACCTCGAGTACAAATTTGGAACAGACAACAAGATAATACCTCTTAGTATCAAAAAATGAAATAGTGGCTGCTTGCAATTGTTTTAGTCATTTTGTTTTGATGCTGGACAGAATAGCAGGAGGGGGGATCTAGGTGATTCAAAAACTGGGTGCATGGACAACGGCGACCTTCACTAAAGTTCCTTATTTGGAAATAGTGACCTTCCTCCAAATTCGTGCCATGAAAAATCATGATCTACCCACCTCCAATGTGTTAGGACATATATAAAAAAGATAATTATTTCTTCTTAACAATTATAAATAATTAAATATGATTAACTAAAAACGAAATTGTATGGTATTGTGAAACAACAATAAGCTTAAACCAGAAGATGGCATTACAATGCCAAATTTTCTGCAACATAGAAACACAAGGGATTGCCTGTGACACGAAGTAGTGTAATGCGAGCAGTTGTAATGCAGGGGGTATAATCCAAACCACCATCACGTCACCTTTAAAATAAAGGTCAATTCTAAGTTAAGTCCTCCCATTGGTTGTGCTGACAGCAGAGTCTGAACGTGATTCACCACAATTACCGATGAAATATTTAAGAGCAAATCAGGAAGGTCATTTTCTGTCTATTACACCATTTTCTCGTTTATCTACATGAATCACCCCGCCGCGCATGGCAAAGATTCTGTAGCATGTAGTCCCTAGCCTTGCGATGAGATTTGTGATTTATGTGTTTGTTTTTGTTGACGTTCCGATATGATCTGAATACATGGGCGTCTACTTCTAAATTAAACGTGCGGCGAGGAATATGTTCTAACAATTTGGTTAAATTCGTTCCGTTCTCGCGTAAATTAACGAGCGTGAGTACAGCACTTTTTGAAACCTACCTGTGCCTATGGGTATTTTGGTCCGACTCTGTTTAACCATTGGTTGTTATAGCATATCATAACAGAGGGCCTGTCACTACGATTAAAGTCACCTTAATTTATCACCGATCGCGCTATTTTAAAAACAGTCGTCGCTCCCTTTCTTCTCAACGATTGCACTACAGATTACGTATTTCTGCTTGAAGTCTGCACAGTAATTGATATTGCCAATATTTTATAATATGACTTGTACCGTGACAGGGCTTGTTCAAGGGGTCACAAATATTAGCTTTGTGCGTAAATAACAAGGGGGTTTTCACTCGCCTTTGGTTATTTAGAAATTATTGTCTGTTTGAGGAAATGGAATTTCTGTGAAAGTTTCAAGTAATTCTGTGGACGGCAATTCTCCTTAAAGTCAAGTACAAAAATACGAAAGAGAAATTGTCATGAGATTGCAGTAAATCGCACACAACGCTCATAAACGTCGAAAAGAAGGTTTTTGGAACGCTTCATGTTCCGAAACCTGTTACCTATTTACTGCCATGATCTTGGTCTTATACACAACGTCAGTGTTCCTGTCATTTTTAGCTTGCAGCGATTGCAAATTATCTGTAGGCTATTAAAGTCCAAAGGAAGATGTACGACGCAGATGACAATCACTGAATATAAACCATCTGACCACTGTGTATCGAATAAGGAACATTGTTCGCAATTAATTTATAGAAGACGACACTTCCGATCAACTGTTTATGTTGCGAAGCTAGCACCAGGTAAAAAAATCTAAAGTATATTGCCATTTTAAACTTCAGTACCATTGGTCACTGTATGACCTCATCGTCCACTGAGTGAATCCCTTCATGCATGGAAGCAACCTTATCGTTGACCGTTGATTTGTTTTCAAAATAGCAATTCCCTTTGAACTTCACGAGACGGTCATTGGCAAACTAATCAGGTCCGCTGGCACGTCATTAACACATATATTTTGCTTGTGAGTAACAGACAGAATGTATCTCTCGAATGGTCAAAATTTACGACATCGGATAGGCAGATGCAAAGGCTAACAAGCTGCAATATGCAAATTAACGACCCTAAGAAGGTTGTTTTTTGGTGAGTCAGGAATTTTGGGGCGTAATCCTGTATCGGCGCCGTCATTATATTGACTGAACCACACAGGTCATACGAGGTTACCTGATAAGCTCATGTTAGTGTTGTCACCAACGTTATTAATACCTTTAAAATGATAACCTTTGCTCGCTTCGCATCGATTGGCTCAACAGAAACGCAAATATCCGAACAGTTGTTTTTATGTTTGGCCTGTTGCAGGCAACGACGTTCACGTACACGGGTCTTCATAGCTGTACCTCTGTAGGTGAGCATTGATATAATTTAGATACGTGGGAAAATAGAAGTTTTGTAAGGCTTAGCACTTTGGTGGACGTGGATAGAACGCTGTTGCCTGGTACAAACTCATTCGAGGTGGGGTTGGGTTAGGGGCTGAAGTTATTACAACGGGTTGAATAATTACCAAGGTTACCGTGGTACTGCACAGTTCGAATTCGAAGTAAAGTAAAATGTCTCGTAAATGAATATGAATGCCTTTATCTCTTGTCAACAATGCAAGGAGGAAAATCACACTTAGGGGCCTCTCAATCATTTCTAGGGGGATCTGCTGGGAGATGGATACTCTTTGGGACAACCGCAAACCTTCAGCAGCGATGATATTTTGTAGAAGTGACTTTCCACATATGTACTGACAGTTGTGTGTTTGTTCAAATCATAAACGCCAGCCCTAATAAAGCGTCCCTATATATAGGAACCGTAAATAATCAAGCACGCATGAAAACGAAACGCATCGCAGTTTGAGTGGAGTTGCTTAAGCTCTACTGCGACTGTTGTGCGCAAAGTCGTTGTAACTGTGGGAAACTGCATGGGTGCTTGATACTCAGTTACTTACCTTGTCGTCTTGAAGTGGTAGCTTTAGTCACAGAGACTTAGTTTTTTTAAATCGCAATGGCAGGTCTGACGCCAAACTATTTTACTGTGCCTACGCGCACTTTTTGACAGTTCCCCAACGATTATTTATAAGGGCAGCTCTTATCTTTGGTATACAGACAGGTAACTACATGATCATCAATAGAGCTAGGCGGCGCATGCGTTACGAAGCTTATACTGTGAGTTATTACACCAGACGAACTTGCACGCTTGCGTCTGTATAACTTATACGCAGTTTTTACTTTCCATTCGAAATGTTTAATTCGTTCCAATTACTTTAAAGTGGAACTTTATGCGTAAGTAAACATTGCTTAGAATTTATGAAGATCTACCGGATGGTTACACTTGACATTGCATGGTACTGAGAACGAATACATTGAGTTCACCAAGTTCTTCAATCTATACGATGCTAAACCATTGACTTAAGGCTTAACGTAATCTTTCAAAATACAATTTAATGAAATGTACTTATTCAAACTCACTCAACAAATCTACTTGTTACCACAAAGGGAATGTCGAATGTTGTGAACATGAAATTTCATCCGCATACTTTAATTTTAAAAATAATATTGTGTTTTCTCGGCACTGAATATTTGTAAAGAATTCAAAACGTACCGTAATTGCAGGTGATATGAAAGTGTCGTATTTACTTCATAACTATTCTACATGATTTTATAAAAGCATAAAACGTCAGTCGAAATGAAATTTCCGTTTTTTCATCAGAGCATGGCTCACATGTACATATACCCATGACGATGTTCTAACACATAATAACAGTGTACGCCGGGGAGAACCAAGGAAGTACGCGCCTGGAAATTGAAAGACTTAAACTATGGCTTAAACTTTCCTCAATGAAAGTTTGAACCAACCATACCAAATTGATAATAAAAATCAGAAGTCACGGTTCAGAGTTTGGTACTACGGAAACAAACTATCAATGGGAGCCACCATAATTTACGGCCTTGGGTCGAAGGAATTTCACCTGAATTTTCATCTGAAATTTCGAATAACCCGCTGCCAACCATGATGAATTTGAGTAACCCTTCCCGTCTCTAACACAGAAATTTTGACCGACACCCCCATCCACTTAGAAAATAATACTAAATGTATTTATAAAATTTACAGCAATAATGAAGACTTTCAAATCCTTATGTACCCTGCTAGGTTATCATCTTTTATCTCATGAGGGTTGAAAAAGGTGAAACCAACAAAATGAAATTCAAAGTCACAACAAAATATGGATATTGTAATAAAAGCTCTCGCTATGATAACCAGTATCCAACCACATAGTATTGTTTGATATGGATGAGTATCATGACATGGTTTTCGGTACGATGTCTAACCGCTAGTGGGCAGAATTCGAAAGTACAGAGGGAAAACAGGCGAGAGGCTGAGGGGAAGTACAACATTTCCTGAAATTGGTGTCTGCAATGAAGCAAGTTGGTGCAATCTGAGATGTGTTTTCCATTTTAATTGCTAAGTAAAACTGTTAGAACACGAACGCCCCCATGAGAGAGGTGTCCCCCTCTCGCATCGAACATTTTTAGAAATTGAAGTGTGCAATAATGCAATCTTAGAGGAGTTTCAATTTATTTTGTATAAAAAATTGAGTAACCCCCTTCTTTCTCTCCACATTTTTTGACCCCCTGTAGCTTTCAGTTCTTTGAGTGACCCCCCCCCCTCAGATTCCTCCTTCCCCGCCCCATGGCCGTAAATGATGACGGCTCCCTAATGCGGTAAATTCTCGATCGGATCCGAACTCACAACATACGGTACAAAGTCGCCAAGCGAAGACATCACAGTCAAAACGGCTGGATCTCCACCCTATAGCGTTTACTGATATTTCAAATTTAAGATGGCCTCCATTCCTGTGTTAAAGGCATGTGTTGGCACAAGATTGTCTCATCACAAAATTTACCCAACTGATTGCAATTTCATTGGAAAACAAAAGGCTATCACACCCGGACAATCATCTTACAGACTAGAACAAAGGCGATACCAGGGATCGCGAGCAATGCCTTTAACTCCATGGGGAAATACAGAGCATCGATGTAAAATGTGAGAGAGTTGGACCGTGATTTCCATCGGACCAGATAATCGATTAGATCGTCTGCAAGCTTTCAATCCGTATTCTGATTGAATTATTTACTATCAAATGACGTCACACGCGTATTTCGAATTTCCAGCTGACGGGCAACGTGCGCGTTCCGCGTGCAGACATGACGAGTCATGTACGGTAGTCATCATGCCTGATACATGTTACGTCAATAGCTGTAATACTCAATCGAATAGGGAAAAAATAATTTAGGGCCTCGAAGGAAGTTGTACACAAGGGTGAAAAATCAAGAAAGTTGAGTGGACTACTTCGTGAAAAAGGGCCTGTCAAGCTGTAAGCATCTGGTACCATGTTGTTTTGTCCGTCACTTGGTAACAACAATGTCATGGATATCGCTTGTCCAGGTCACGTGATTGATAGTAAAGAATAACTAACCATGGCGACTGTAAGCACACGGGTAAATTCTTTGAAATGCTTTGACAATTTTGGAGCATTTGTTGATATTTGAGAAGAGAAAAGAATTCACATATAGTGCAGCAATCAAATATGACTAAATTTTTTATCCACAATAATTACATAAGAAGCTGACATTCAAACCGTGCTGGAATTACTCTGCCCCGAATAGCGTTCATAATTGCGATGATTATTGAAAATCGCGAGCAAGACTTTCTCTATTTTATGTCAAGTAATGATCATCTATCATTAAGTAGGTCACTAGCAAATATGAGTATAGTGGTATGTAAACTAGTCGTGAACGGACACAGGTGCTTAGAATCGCTAGTGTGGTATCCAGAGAGAAAGGCTATACTACTCTATACTGAACTACTCCACGCGCCTGTGTGAACGGAATTAACCCAAGATGAACAGAAATCCACATGGTCGATAATCATACCGTACGAGACCTATAATTTAGACTTTCTCCAAAACTGTAGGCATGTGAATATCATATAAACTTCTGAAGACTGTCGCGCTAAGTGGTAGGTTGTTGCGTAGGTTGTGGAGTGAACGCCTTGACTCATAGTTAACACTTTAGCAAAATGTTGAGAGGCTGGAGCGAGAAAGTGACGCTTTCTCGCAACTGGTGAGAGTCTCTAGTTATTCTCACTGCTCATCGGTGAGAATTAAACTGTGAGAAATGCACTCTTTGGTATGATAACAGATCATCACCGGTGAGAATGGAAAAGCTCACTAAGAAGAGTGAGAATGATAATTTTCACTGTGAGAATGTATCATACTCATTATTTCACTGGTGAAAATCAACCGAACTCGCCATTCATTGTTGAGAATCGGCCAGACTTGTTGTTCACCAGTGAACAATAAGTCTGACTGATTATCACCAATGTATATCGAATCTGATTGAATAAGAACCAGTGTATGATACATCTCACCATGAAATCTACCATTCTCACTGTTCTTGGTGAGAAATCCCATACTCACATGGTGAGAATCCGTTATCATACTTGATTCTCACGAAAGAGTGCATTTCTCACTGCTCACCAGTGGGAATTCAAAATTTCTCACTGATAGCAGTGAGAATAACAAGAAATTGCGAGAAAGCTTCACTTTCTCGCTGCAGTCTCGCATTTTTTCCTTTAGTGTAAACTCAAGGTTTATAGCTTAAATCCATTGTTGGTCAGTTTGCCTAGATCAAGATGTGTCGGCAATCAATCTGTGTTGGTGTTTTATTAGTATCTATACTTGCTAATGAAATCTTTCTTCAAGAGATAGATCTGTCATTCATTCTCTGGCATTTTGTAAGGTGAGAATTTTACTCCAACAAACTCCTCTTTTGCATATATGTCAATCGTATACCAAGGCGTGCCGAACAATTCTAAAAAATTCAATAATGCGGCGCGATGTTCGTTTGAAAGAGAATATTTAACAAAGTGTGCTTACAATAATGGCAACCTGCCAGATCCGCAAAAGGCTCCAAATTCTATGAACAGAAATGACGTTAAACTAATCATATGGTATTATGATAATGCATAAATCAAAGTCAATCAGGACGCTGTGTGATCTAATCAAATACCCATAATGTCAGCTACGAAGTATAATGCCTTGCACAGCATAGACAATCCACTTATCAATATTAAACTGATAACTATAAAAACTTCTCTCGATTAAGAAAGTCACGTTCAGTCATGTTGGTTATGGTACTCTGACCTTCAAATACTGAATATTGCGTTCACTTTACATGTAACACGATTGGAACTAATTTGGAATAGTTGGATCTTCATATTTTTCAAATTTCTCAAAATTTGTTCGGTGCAAGATAGCTGAGTGTTGCAATATTACAAATTACTCATAAAAACAAGTGTGTAACTTAAAGAGAAAAGCACAGTAGCTTACATTTGCTGGTGAAAAGGACCTCACTCCACTGTCCAAATTAAGACGAATTGTTTTAGACATCGTTCACTGTCACATAAATGTTCAAAATTAAAACAACAAATCGTCACAAAGTTAAGTACAATATTCCGGTAAAAGCAATGCACTGAGAATCTATGTGTTTTACATGATCTAATTGATACATATCAACACTAAAGCATGGAGATAGAAATACGGAAAGATAGACAAGAAAACGAACAAACAGTTTAGCAACCTGTTAGACAGAAAGAATCTTCCTAAAGGCGAACTTCTCAATCCCAGGTTTTCGCATTAGCGAACGTGTCAATAGTCCATTAACAGTTTGTCATTCTTATGTTTTCCATGGAATATTTCATCAAGTAAATAATATTTATATTAGATAAATCTGATAATTGAGTGGGGGATTTAACATTAACGTTAACGATAATGCTGCAACTTGACGTGTCAATTTATGGCCTTTGTATCGTGTCATCTTTGAAAATAATACGCCTGATACTGATATATAATATAAATTTCAAAAAAGAACCTGAAAGGCCCATTGACATTGATAGAAGGTCTGAAGACTATATGTACTCGAAAATATAAGTGATTGATGGGGAAATGAATACACAGTAGACGGTGTTGCATACAACCAATTTCTATTATTGCTATGGAACTGTAATGTAATTTAACAAAAATCGAAACAAGTTATACAATTACTTGAAACGATATTGACTGTCCATGGCACTGAATCTCTTGTTCCCAACTCTGGATAAAAGAGCGTAAATTTGAGACGCTAACATTGCTGGTACGGGAGCAATACACATACTTCAGACATCAAAACATTTCTATAGAGTACAGCAAAATACAGGATGGTTGAACAGTCTCACATACAATTTACGTTTACTTTTATGTACGTGGCACACAAGTTCTGTAGATAACATTGTAGATAAAAAGAACCGACTCATTTGAGTGACGGAGGTGCTGAAATATTGATCATGTTGATGATATCTAAACAGTTGTCAACACTCTAGGTAGACGAAACATGATACAATGAATGCAGACAGATGCTGGTTAAGATTTTTTTGCTAGACACATGAATAAACACATTTTCAATGACGTTTTTATCGTTATCATCATATTTTCAGTTAGTTCATTGAATGATTTAATATATATTTGTAGTTTCACGTTTGCATTTCTCAATGTCTCTTCTTCGATTTCAAGGTTTATGTAGTTTAAAAGTTGAAGGGCATGCGTTTTCTAAGAAGTAAAACTCGACAGACGTCTAAGTGACACTCCACTCCACTGTTTATTCTTGTGTGTCTATAAAAACAGCTTGGCATCAGTACGTCTTATGGTTAGCCAGAGTGCCAGAGTGCTGTCCTAATTAACTTCGGTCTCTATTATCAACACGACAAGTAATTTACCAGTCCCTTGAGTGTTCTATCCAGACACATAAATGAGGTGGTTCTCTTTATCTACAATGTTATCTACAAAAACTTGTATGCTACGTACAATAAAATAAACGTTATGTATATGAGACTGTTCAACCATCCTGTTTTTTCGTTGTAAATGGACGTTAATCGTTGTATCATGTTGCAAAGAGATATGTTTAGTCCCCGCCGGACGAAGTCCACAATTGGGACTTTCAGGTCGGGTTCCGTCTGCATGTGTGAGTCCGTCGGGAGCCGTTTCTCGGACAAGACTGGACCGATTTGATTCTGATAGAAGCGAAAGGTAACTTTGTGTTGATAAATAGAGATGATTCTATAGTTACACATAATAGATATGTTTTAGTTACACGTAATTACGTGTACGTCTGACGTGCGCAGTGATCACAATAGAAGTGTTAAAGTGTCTCCATTGACAAGATATGTTTCGCTCTCAAATTGTATCTTCATAAAATGTCTTCACTGAGAGCACCATGTAATAATGTATAGTATCTTATGTTAATGCATTACTATTGCGACTGGAGACTCCTAGTATGTTTCTTCCCAATACAGTCACAACTTGAGAAGTCTTTTGATGCGAAATAATGTTAAATTCTTCAAAAGTATGAAAGACAAGCCAAATGGTCAGATTTAGGAGCACTGTCATTGAATACTTAGTCCTGCTTTAGCGCTCAAGAGGATGGAATATTTTTATTTAATTCTCTTTGTAGTCACATATCGTCTCGGTAAATACACATTTATTGCATGTCTTGTAATTCTGCTGTGTTTTTCTGTCTATGGGTCTAGCGCTTGACCGACTTATAAACAAAATGAAATTAAACCCAGTGTTGTTCCAAGACTTATGAGTGTCCTCGTCTTCAGTTCTTCCCGCGAAGTGACCACTTTACCATACGACGCAATGCATATTTTGTATAGCAACGCCATATTGAACTTCGAGATAGTGACGTAACGCATATCTTCTCAACAACTATAGGGGTCTCGCTTCTACAATGTGCAAATGACACGACTTCGAACGGCCTCGAATCACTCTGACTTTGAGGGTGCGTTTGGGTGTGCAGCTCTTGACTCGAGAACGACCCGAATAGCTTCGGCTAAGGTTCGGAAAATTGCAGAGGGGTGTTCTCGGGTCGAGATCACACTCTTGGCAAAAGTTGGGAGCAGACGAGAACAAGATGGCGTCAAACGGCGATACATCCAAAAGGTATTGTAACAGTTTTCGTAAAAGCGATGTAAATACATTTAAAAAATGTGTCAGCTAGATAAAATAATTGAAATGCACAGTGCTCCTGTCAGCTTTGTTTTTACAAGGAAAATTAAAAAAAACTGCTATAGTATGAGTAGTATAAGAGACAGTATAGCACCGTTGGGTAAGTTAGGGGGTCTTTTTTTGGGGGGGGGAAAGATATAGAACACATGGGTAACTTAGGGGGTCTTTTTTGCCATCACCGAGGAGACGTACTTCATTTCACATGCTAGGGGCCCTCATTTGTACACTATATATAAACATGGAGTACCTTCAGGGCCGTGGCATTCCAGGCGGACATTCGGCTGTGTTGATGTGTCTCAGTTGGTTGGCTGTCATGTAATTTGCCCCAGCATACCAACACTATGAACACTGTGTAAGTATTTATCGATCTGTTACAAGTATGCTTCGCTGAACCCTGCTCAACATTTAATCAGTTGAAAAAGGATCAATTCATTAAAATCTATGACTTTATATTTGTCGACATGTCCTGTCATAATCTTACCGATGGTAACAAAATCTACATAAGCTTACTCGTACTCAGTGGGTGATCCGACCCACCCATTTTCCAAACTCCTTATCCTGAAACTTCGCTCGTTTTACACTTACAGGTTTTAAATCCACATAAAACTTTTACCGTATTTGTGAGATTTATGCACTAAAAGTTAAGTGAGACTGTATATTTAGTTTTCTTAGATATCCTGATATACATA
>LD496030.1:17062-30455 GCA_001465055.1 Ptychodera flava
TTAACTGCCCAGTGAGACTGCATGTGCAATTTTGAACAAGAAAAATAATGTGTGCCCAAACGTAAAATGGCACCCAATGCAAATGTAGCAAAAACAGTGTACACCGTGCATATAAGCATTTGAATATTCACGGAAACAACAGGGTAGTCCAATGTAATGCATAGTGTTGAATGTTTTCAACTGGGACAAAAATGTTTTGTTTTCTTTGTAGTATGGTGGGAAATCAAAATAATGGTTAAAATGTAAATTTACTTGTCCAATTTTTAACTAAAGAATGTTTTGTAAAGCTGCAAAAGACTATATCCTATTAATGGGTAGAATTTAAAGAAAACCAGAAAAAATAGGAAGCCCTTTTAGGTCAACAAATTTCAAGATTTACAGCTAGTGGGGCTTTCATATTCATAGAAAAAATTCTAACAGTTCATATGTTTGTATGTTTACTTTCTTAGGTCTTAATGTACAAATAATAACAGCCATTTTATTTGTACCTTCAAAGTATTTTTGCTGTTAAAAGTTTTAACTTATATATACAGAAAGAAAAAAATCTGTAGCTATAAAGGAATGTTTTGAAGCTTCTGAAAAATAATGTACTTCTTTGTCATGTTTTTACTGCGCTGACATCATACACAAGCCCTATGAAGTTTGGATTACCATTGCACTATACCAGTATCCTATGTTTTTCTAATAACCTAGGTGGTCTTTTTAATGCTCATGCGCAGACCAAATAGAATTTAAACCAACATCCTAAGGAGTCGGTGGTTTTCTATGTGTCTTGAAAGATGAATTTCTCGATGTCAAACTCGCTCCAATTGCTTCTTGACAGTCATTTTAGAATGGGAAAATTCACAAACAGAGAGGTTGGTCGCCACGGACAAGTAACTTTTAGCTTATTAACCTGAAAATTAAGTCAGTGTTCATTGAAAATTCAAAGACTGGACCCGTTGACACCAAAGCTTGCTCATGACTTTCATTGCATGCGGTCTTGCCACGACGATGCCATTGAAGAGTACGTTTTAGTAAAACTCCCTTTTTTGTGGTGATTTTTCACCACTGGACTTTATTTTTACATCATTATAAACGTTCATACAAAGCACAAAACCGCTGTGTGTTTCTTTTTTTTACCGTATCATCAACATATTGTAAGACACCGTAACTTCACAGTCAATGCAATGAACTTTGGTGAACGTACGCTCCACCAGCTGAACAGCTTTTTCATATGCAAAAATCAGCGTACGGTATTTACCCGGTGGTATTGTTTGAACTGCATTTTATTGAAAGCGATTACATGATTCTTTTCATCAACTCTTCATGCAATTTTATGAAAAATCTTATGGAAATGTTTACAATGACATAACATGAAAATTTTTTGTTGTTTAAGTCTGTGTTCCCTCACCAAAAAATCGCTCTCGTGAATTCGATTTCAAGGTATTATTTTTTTCTTTTGTCCCGTCGGGCAAGTGGCATCGGAGGTTCACTTGCCCGAACGCGACTTTCACTTGCCCCGGGCAATTGGACAACCCTTAGTGTCTTTCCCTGTATGGTAATAAATTTTGCATGGTGACCCCTATTTTTATTCTTGATTTGGAAACAAAATGGTTGAAAGTATTCTTAAGGAAAGGTTGAGCAAAAGTTTAAGTCTACCTTCAGGTAGAAAGTGCCTTGGGGACAGATATTCGGACATTAAAACTTTCACAATTCTTTTCTGATCTATCACTTGTGTGGGTTCATTTTAAAGCTCTCGGTGTAAGAAAACTTTCCACTGTCTTAGTTTTTTTTCGAAAATTGAAAATTCTATTTTGTCCATGAAGTTAACACAGGAGTGGCGGCCATTTTTAATTTTAAATATCGGTAAGTCTTGAATTATTTGTTTCTTTAGTACCAAAATTTGCATGGTGATCCCCAATTTTTATTCTTGATTTGGAAAGAGAATGGTTGGAAAATTCCTAAAGTTTAAGTCTCACTTTTGAGGTGCATACTACCTTATAAGAAAGAGCAGGAATAGGAATTTCAGAAAAAGATTTGAAAAAATAAATAAAAGTTACAACTAGCCAAGGTAAGTATAGGAGGGATCACACACTTACACTTACATGTTAGACATGCACTTACAATTTTGTCTATCAATTTTCTGATCATTCAACCATTCCCCTATAAACAGCAAATCTCAAACTTCTACTCTACTGATGTTCGAAGATTTCATGCGAGCTTCACTGCAGAAAACAAAACAGATTGGCATGTGGTTTTGTTTGTACTGTGGTCTCTAATTAAATGGTCTCTTCTAATTCCAGGTTAAAACACGGCCCCTCCACAATATGTGGGAGGGTCTAATTAGGGTCACAGAATGCCTCACCTTTGGGAAAAGGGTAACTGATAAATTTCACAAGGCTGATTTCTAAATCCCCAACCAAGGCCCGGGGTGGGGTTTGGTTTCGACGCTGACGTGACTGAGCTGCAGAGAACACAATGAATGAAATAGTCTAGGTGAGTTTCTTGCTTTTCACTTGTTGTAGTTTATAGGGATGATGTTCTACTAGAGTAAATTCTCGTGCCCCTCTTCCAAGTTGCAACGATCAGTCCCTAAATGTCCATAAACACGTGACATACGCTGCACTGCAAAGTGCATAAAACAAACAGATACAGATACTTCAGCCACTCGGCAAGTTGCGGGATTGTGACAGGATTCGTGGCAAATATCATCACTCTACAATGGCCTTGGTCGTGGAAAACTGACTGCACACTGTTCATTACAAAGTTATTTTTACGGCTAAAACGTTGTCCCGTCGAGCCTCTCTGTCATTCGTGAGAGCACAGTGTACACACACGCAGCGCCTTCACTCGGACCACTCGTCCATGCTACGGGTCAGACACTGCAATCATAATGTGCTGCGATGCGGTGATATGCGTAAACCTGTCTTAGCAGCCCGTAAAAGTTAATACATGACATCTCTAATAACTTACTGTAAAGCCGAATACATAAACACATTCAACGGGATGATGTTCGTCTTCGAGCGTATTATGTTGTTGTTGTTGTTGTACCTCAGTGTTCAAGCTCCACGCTCAAACCATACTACACCCGACTGCCATTTTCGTGTCCCTAGCTTGACGATGATATGTAATACTGATGCGCACGAAATTGTTTGTCATTACATTAATATCAAAAGTGGTGATATTTTGCAGATTTAATAGTCATATAAATCATTTCAACGCCACCAGTGTGCTGCTGTAAAGACTTTCGCGGGCGAGGGTTGACAACGTAAAATCTACCTATTCATAAGGTGTGAAATATCTTTCACTAAGATAGGGTGTCCTGAAGGCGTTCGTCCTCTGCTCATCCTGCAGTCTGAAGACAAAAACAGTGCGTGTGAATTTTTAACGATTTCCCGTTCGATCCAAGGTTAACGTTGCCATCTACAATGGCACAAGACACTTTGACCATCAATAACGATGATGATGATTGCCAGCATTTGATTTGTGCCGGATTTCATGGGGAAAATATCGTTGTTCCTCGTTAGGGATTGACAATGTAATATCATGAGGAGGGGCTCTTTGCATTTGAGATAGGTATTGTTTATCCAGCATCTTCTTCCTTTTGCTCTCAGAAACCAGACTAGAAGTTATGATAGATAAATGTCGTGCATTAAACGTTTTTTATTACACAAGCCTTGCCAGTGTCAGTGTGTGCCTACAGCTTTACCTTCAAGCGCTGGGAAGCCGGGATAGCCTAAACAAACAAACAAACAAACAAACAAAAACAAACAACATAATACTGAAACAACCGACCAACCAATCAGGCAAAACAAAAAATAGGTAAAAAATGACAAATAAATAAACAACAATCTACAAAAATCCGAATAAATGAATAAAATAAATATAAGAGAAAACGATAAATTGAACAAGAATGCAACTTGAACAACAAAAACATTCAAAATGTGACTTCAGTATCACTACCCACGTGGGAGTGGGCCTAGGCCTATAGGGGTAGTGACACTAACGTAGTATTTTGAATATGTTTCATGTGTTGTTTGGTCAATTATTCCAATTCTTATTCAATTTCTCATTTTCTCTTTAATGTATTTATTTATTTATTTATTTGTTTTCTTACGTACATATTTTGAATTTTTCTCGGTTATTTGTTTTTTATTGTATATTAGGCCTATTAGGCCTATTACCTATTTGTTTGTTTTGTTTGATTAGTTGATAAATTGTTTAGTTTTTTGTTTTTGTTTGTTTGTTTGGTTGGTTATTTGTTTGTTTGTTTGTTTGTTTGTTTGTTTGGCTAGGTGTTTATTTTTGTTTGTTTATTTATCCTTGGCTTCCCTGTGTTTCAAGTTTTGAATTTACACATTTGTTTTCTTTGGCCGAGCAGAATGTAAACATTAAAATAAGCGTGATCTCAATCTCTCTCTCTCTCTCTCTCTCTCTCTCTCTCTCTCTCTCTCTCTCTCTTTCTCTGGGTCTGCTCTAGTCTGTTTGTGTAAAATTTACATGCATGTGCCTCTTTCATCAGCGTTTTCTCTCGCTTGAATATCGCATGAAGTCCTTCATTCCATATTTAACGAGGGGAAAACGATTTTCAGGCACTTTCCACTTCTTCGCAAACCTTATTAAAACTCTTTTGTGCGTCCCCGCAGTCCCTTCATTCCCTTATAACATCAAGTACTAGTAAGTAACGGTATTTCACTGCACACTCCTTTTTTTACACATAAACTTGTTCTACAATGAAAAAGTAGACCTGAAAATAGACCTTCATCAACAACCTGACACAACACAGATCAATCTCGTCTGCTCCAAATCATCGCAAAGTGCCGGCCGCGGCAGCGTGGCAAAAGTACAATAAACTTACTGTTTTAGAGGGCGCACTGACATGACCACAGAGAATTTCATTTCCATGTCTTTCTTGATAAAAGAGCAGCGCAAAAGATATCTCCAATGACATGAAAACTTTAGAGAAATTTACATGTGGTTCTACACATCAAACACACAAAACAAAGGCTATATATAAAACCAAAACATAACATAATACATAGAACAATCAAAAATGTAAAATCAGTATAAACACTGGACATCACCCTAATTTCACTTGAATGTAAAAATTGAAATTGAATTCGGAATAAAACTTAGCTTAGTTCCAACAGCTCTACACTTTTTGAACCCGTAAACGACGGTCTGATGGCAGGTTCTCATATAAATTTATATTAAAATCTCTTTTGCCTTCTCTTTCATGCGTTGGATATTGTAAAAAAATGAGAGTACTAGTCGACATGTCTGTCCGCGAGGCGCAAAACCGTGCCCTGGAAAAGACGTTAACCTATTCTTTCATTATTTCATCAACGGTAAACAGAATAAACAAGTATATAGGCCCTACTTTTCACAAATGTGTCTTTGAAGGAACGTTACGAATTGATATACTGAAAATTAAGTGCTTATTGATAATAATCTGAAAGTGCGCTCTTTCCGCGGTTGCAGGTTGGGTTAAGCCACGTGATTGCCGCCGTCTGAGATGTACGTAGCACATTAGAGTTACAAGGATGGTCGCTGGAATTTCTTGAAAACTGATCATTTGTCATAATTGGAAGGAATTGTTAAATGGAGAAAATAAGCTAATACAGAGCCGAAATTAGCAAAAATAATTTTTGCGATCACGCTTATTTTAATATTTACATTCTGGCTGGCCAACGAAAAAAATACGTAAATTAGGAACTTGAAGCACGAGAGGCCAAGGATAAATAAACAAGCAAATATAAGCACAAGCAAAAACCAAACAAGTAACCAACCAAACAAAAACAAACAAACAAGTAGGCCAAAACAAACAACCAATCAACCAATCAAACAAAACAAAAAATTAAGTAATAAACAATAAATAAACAATTAAATGAGCAAGTAAATAAATAAATAAATCTAAGCGAAAACGATAAATTGAATAAGAATTGGAATAATTGACCAAACAACACATGAAACATATTCAAAATACTACGTCAGTGTCACTACTCCTATAGGCGTAGGCCCACTCCCACGTGGGTAGTGATAAGGCTTACTGACGTCGCATTTTGAATGTTTCTTGCATTATACTGTCAATTGTTTCAATTCTTGTTCAGTTTATCGTTTTCTCCTATATTTATTTATTCATTTATTTGGATTTTTGTCTGGTTTTTTTTTTATCTGTTATTATTACTATTTGTTTGTTTTGTTTGATTGGTTTGGTGTTCATTCGTTGTTTTTGTTTATTTTGTTTTGTTTCTATTTGTTTGTTTGTTTATCTAGGCTTCCCAGTGCTTGTAGGTAAAGTTGTAGGCACACACTGACACAAGAAAGGTTTGTGTAATAAAAAATGTTTAATGCATGACATTTATTTATCATAACTTCCAGACCAACTGAAAAAAGGAAAAAAGAGAGTTCTGCTTAATTTATTTTTAGATGGATATGCTACAAATAGAGCGTTGATTAGAACGAAAATATAAATAAACATTCAAAAATAAGCAAATCAAATCGGGAACAAACAAATGAATAAATAAATACATAAATTAATAAATTGATAAATAAAACCGGGTTTCCGAAAGCAAAAGGAAGACGATATTCTGAGTAGACGCTAGATAAACAATCTATACCAATCTCAAATACAAAGTGCCTCTCCTAAGGATATTACATTGTCAATCCCTAAATGAGAAACAATGATATTTTTGGTGAAATTATAGGCACAAATCAAAAGCTGGCAATCATCATCATCGTTATTGATTGTGAAAGTGTCTCTGTACCATAGCAGTTGGCAAGTTAACCTTGCATCGAAAGGGAAATCGTTAAAAATTCACATGATCTGTTGTCAGCCAACGGACAATGCGCTTTTAAAGGGGTCTCTATATTATGATAAGAAATATTGTGCAGGACAAGTAGGCCTAATGTGAACTGACTAATTTTAAGTCCAGAGGGTAATTACTGTGCAATAATTTGCCCTCCAATTGAAAATTTTTCCACATACCCTCCCACTTTATTCTTATCCACATATGTTTGCCCGTTTCCCCTCCCAATTGTGAATTATTGAAGCTCTCCTGCCCTGTGGGGAAAAAATTGTCTATTTCCCCACCCCTGGAAAAATTTTTCCCTTAAAATTATATCATTCCCAGCAGACATGAAGCTCCCCTGCCTTGTTATGAAAAAACCTGTCGATTTACTCTATATTTAATCTTATAAATAGGCTCAACTTCCCCTGCCCTACAGGTGTGTCGAGTTGCCGTGTATACCCCTTCTCTCTATGTATATTACACTGGCAACTCTAGGTACCCATGCCGCAAACCCGCCGCCATAAAGCTGTTGAGCGTTTGATGGATAACCCGGATTAAAAAGCGCCCCCATACAACGGGAATGTTCATAAACACTGAATTTTTGAACTCAAAATGGCGGATAGCTAAGCTACCATCGTCCAGTATGCCGTGTGACGCTAAATAGGTTACTAGGGGACTTTACAGGCACATTGCATGTTTAGAAAGCTATCATTCCCCTTATTTGCTTTTGAAATATAAGGTAAGTTGTCTTACGGTTGTTTTGTCCAGCTAGTAAATTCAGAATGCCGAATATTTTCATGTATTTGCAAGGCTGTTGAGCATGTCCTTTCAAGTCCCGATCCCGTGCACTGAAAGTGACAACCATGGAGGTCGGAGGTAGAACATTTTACGCAGTGCCGTTACGGTGTATGTTTATCCAAAACATTAATTTAAATGCAGCATTTTGCAATCATAAGAGGAAGAACACTTAGGATCAAATGACGGTTAATATCCCAGCTTTACGTAACTTTCGGTCCAAAAGTATACCGTTGTTTTGGTCTTGCTAATTTACATGTATTGTACGGATTGTGTGTAGTACAGTAATAGTACTACAACCTACTACTACTACTACTACTACTGTACAGGTCACCGGTCATGAGATAGACGGGTAAATTGCTTCGACCCGTAGCCTCACCTGAGTCCAACGTCGGTAATAAGCTGTGTACTCACCGACAGAGTGCAATTGTAAAAGTAATAAACACATACATCGGTGCAATATAGTAAATAACTCTCTCCTTTTGCAAAATATGTCCAACAAATAAGGAACTGAAAAACTATAGTACAAATTACAATATACAACGGAAATATATCTGGTTGAGCATGGAGGTACTTTGGTACGTCCATCGGTTGAGTTATGTTAGAGATATGAAAGCAAAAAGACAAAAGTTTGTAACATTTTATTTGTGAAAGTGAGCAATATAGTGAATTTTACAACACAGTTGAAGTATGTGACACCATACCCAAGGTAGAACCTGTATTTATGATCATGGATGTAGGAAGGTCCCTTCCTGTACCTCCATGATATGGGTAAAACTTTAAGCCACCTACCTGTGTCTTGATTATGAAAGTGAATTTGGAATTAGTCTTGTCACCATCATTTCCCTCTGACTCAGTAGATAATCTAATTTTACTGTTTTAGCAAATAACAGGGTTGTTCTGCAATTATAATGGGGAAACGGTTAGCAGAGATTTTGGTAAAAATTTTTAAATTTTTATGCAGTTTGAAGCTGACACCAGGTCTGTATCTGACCCATGAAATTTTTGGATTATACTTTTAATGAGGGTGTTATATATTCCCGAAGAGATATGTCAACAAATTGTGCACAGTACCGGTAATTGTCACCTCTGTGGGGCCCCCATGTTTTGTGTACAGCCAGTACAAATGTATAATCAATTTGTTGGCTTGCCACTTTGAGAATGTTGCCTAAAAGGGCCCAGTAGCTGTCACTGTTGATGATTTGTTCACTATTGCTGTTTTTAATGTCAACTACGTATTTGAAACGCTTATTATTTAGCTTGTCAACACAGCTTCTGTATGTGTAAAATACACTGTTATTGTTTGCAATTTGAATTCTTGTCCATACTAGAATTCCCTTGTCAACAATAACAATATACATGTACACATGTACAGGCTGAGTTGACAAGCTGAATACTGTTTATCTCTGTGTTTTGTCAAGCAGAACAAGAAACTGTAGCTGATATTTGAGACAAAAATTGTAAAAAAAAATCATCACAAGATACAGCTATTGACCCTTTAATGACTGCTACTCACTATACGTGATATCTAACTTCTCTTGTATCACTATTCTATTGCATGTACTCAACAGTTAGTGCACCACAGTAACATTCATCATGGCACCGCTAGACTGGAACAAGATTATGGAAGTTGACCCTGACGAGGTGTCAGATGAGGCAGCAGACGACTGGTTTAATACCATCTCCAAGGTAACTGATTTTCAGCAACAAAAACAAAATAATCATAAACAACTATGAATGCCAAGATAACATTGGATCTTTTATGTGTTTACTTTGAAAATTCTATACAGAATTTATGTACATATTATTCCTTCTTTCCTTTCTTTACTCAATGAAGGAATCAGTGAGTGATGTAGTGACCCAAGTCACTACAAGTGGAGGAGAAGTGGTGACACGGTCATTAGGTCACTCATATTTTCGTAGCTAACTGGAAGTAATGTACTTATCTCATGCACAAGCCAAGGGATTTATTATCTCATGCACAAGCCAAGGATTTGTTAAAATATTTTCACTATAAATGGAGTATCCCTTACCCTTTCACCACCATGGTTTGTCCCAAATCCATTGTTTTCTATGGTAAAGTTGGACCTGTATACAGGGAACTGGGGATGAAAGGGTTAACTATGAAACACTTTTATGTGACAATACAATGTATCAATGTGCAGTGAGCATGGTGTCAATCAATCTCCAGTGTCAGTCACCATTGAGGATTAACCCTTTGAGTGCTGTAATTTTTCCCGCCAAAATTTAAGTGCAACATTTTACCAGTTTTTTTTAATTTTTCTGTAATTTTTTGATAATTTTGGATGAAACGGACATTACATTTCACTGGCTCTAATTTTTTATCAAATTTTTGGCAAAAATCTGAAAACAAATTGATTGGAGTACATTTTATAAATGTGACAAAAATTGACTTTAGCGCTCAAAGGGTTAATGACTAGAACTGAACATGTGCCTGACTCTTGCTTTATCTACATGTACATTTATCTCCCACACAGTTTTACACAATTTCAAAGATAGCGTGTCTTCTAGTGTGGCATTTATTTATTAGAATTAAATATTTATTGAAAGTTCATTCATAATGCTGAAGGCTCACACTGAGTTTGTGTCATTATCTTTGATGATAGGCCAACGTTGACGATGAAACCGATGGTGACCGACTTGGTCAGCTCTTTGAATTAACCAGGGCTGTCATGAAAATAAAAGGAACGCAAGCAGATTTTGCAGAAGAGGAACTGGAAAAGCTCATCAGAAGTGGTAAGTTAGGAAAACAAACTTTCAAAGAAAAAGACCAATCCCGTTCTCCATCTGTACAGTGTGTCTAGCACTGTGATTGGTCATTCATGACCCCAGACTGACCTTATATCCCGGCAGTTTCATTGTATGAATCCTACAGTTTTATTGTGCATTCAGTGAAAGCTAAGTAAGTTATGTATCCATTTGCCATTGTCGTGTTATTGTTCTTGTAACAAAACATTGAGTTTTGAATACGGTACACCATCATACCTGAGGTCAGTGTTTTTCCTAAGGTTGGGGAACATTGGTAAATGATTTTGGAACTCTGGTAAAATTTCTGTTGTATGCTAGTATAACTGCATTGATATACCAAGGGTAACCCTGGTAAAATGACCTGGGAACCCTGGTAACATTTACCTAGGTTCCGCCCTTAACAAAAACACTGGAGGTAATGACCTACCAATCGAAAACAACAATGTCTTACACTGTATTCAAAAAGACCTGAGTTAACTCACACAGCAGTGATTTAACCTTTACATGCCAAAGTCATTTCTTGTTGCCTTTCTAAAACCCAACCAGTTTTCTATTTCTGAGATCCGGACATGTTTTTCAGGTTTTTCCCAAAAGTTTGAGTAGAAATTGTAGCCCATAAAAAGTGATGTCCTTTTGGTCAAAAATTATAGAAACATTACAGAAAAAATTCATGAAAAATTGTTAAAATGTTGCACTAAAACTTTTGTAGGAAAAATGACAGCACTCAAAGGATTAACAAGTTCCAAGATACATTTTTCTTTAGTTTGACAACATATCTTTTGGTTTCCAATATCAACTTCAGGAGAGTAAGTTTTTACAATAACTCTACCTGAACTCTACCTGATCCAGCCTAAACTCTCAGACACTAAAAATTTCTCTTCAAGTTTCTGATATAAAATGTATTCATTGGATTTTTTCATCTGCATTGTTTATTTTTATGCTGTTGATTTTTTTTCATTTCATGGTTGTAGATCAAAAACAAAAGGACAGGATAGATGAGCTGGAAGAGGAAGTTGCAAGAGCAAGAGTTATGGTGAGATTGGTGTTTTTTTTCCAACACAGTCTTTTATGACTTCATAGATCCACACTTTTGCTTCTCTGTAATGTCAACTTTCCTTTGTAACCTTTGACCCTGGCCCTTTGTTGGACCATTAGGTTTGATGTTAGAGTTACATTTCCCGGCGTCATACCAGTACATGTATGTGTAGTTCTAATTATCAGTAAAATTTGATCCAAATGATCTGGTCTGTTTGTCATACGAAGTCAAAAGAGTGGTTCTTGTGTTGAAAATTTGGACACCATTTCAATAACTGACAGTATGTGTTCTGTAAGTTTCTCTTTTTATTGTAGCCTACTTTTCCATGGAAGAGCTATACTTTATACAATAAACAACAGAAACATGCTGTTTTGATTTCTGAATTAATCTTAACAGTTTAGGATGTTTCATCTACCGGTACCATCAGAAATATAGTTCCTATTATGGAAAATTTTTATTTTAATGTTTCAGTTGGATTCTAGATTTGATTCAAAATGCGAAGAATGAAAGAAGAAGAAGCAACTCATTTTAATATTATTTTTATCACCTCGGTGATATCAATTATTTTTGCATTGTACTCCAATATTCTGACAGAAGTTAATGATTTTAATTTACCACAAAACAAAAGAGTATTGCCCCATTGTGATTAATCTGACTCTGGTTGTTTGGTATTTCAACCTGTTCACCCCCAATTCTCTGTAAACAGGTCCACAATCACCAGTGGTGAAGGGCTTATAAATAAACTTTTGTCTCGTTATCATTGTTTTTTTCACAGAGCGGTCAGCCAAAGGATGTGAGGTTTCTACAGGAACAAGTGCGAGACACTGAGAGACAACTAGATCTGTTACAGAGAGAGCTGACAGAGAGAGAAAAAGAGTTAGCAGATGAAAAACGAGAATCAGAGAGGGTAATTACTGTAAAACCCTATCAATTTAACCAGAAAAAAATAATTACAATTTTAAATTGTCGAATTATTAGAAAATTAACAAAGCCAAAATAATTTAAGTGGTCAAATTATTATGGATTTCAACTTTTTTGATAGTTAATAAGTGATATTGGATGATTGAAACATATAAAGGCGTCTTTCCTGAAGTCCTGACTTAGACATTCTGTGCTGTACATTGTATTGTTCTGTGTAGTTTATCTAAAAAATCGTTCAAAACAGTTTGTCACGATCGGTTGGTCAAATTATTAGAGATTTAGAAAGTCCCAATTTCCATCGGTAGTTGAACTGATGAAGATAAAATAAAATCACGTTTTGAGAGAAAAATAGGGTGGTCGAATTAATAGAGTGGTCAAATCGATAAGGTGTTTTACGGTACAGTAGAATGCATTCTAGTGACAGGTTTTCTCAAATCTTGCAATACTTAGCTGGTCTATTTTTTACTTTGCCATCATAGTGTTAAAGTGGATGATTTTGCAATTTTGTATAGCAAATATCATCGATAAATATAGGAAAATTGCTATTCTAATCGAAAGATAACGCGTTGAATCCAGATTTAATTCTTAACTCTTTGAGTGCCAAACTCGAGTTTTGTTGCCTTTATACAATAAAACACCACCAATTTCTTTTAAATGTAGACAATTTTTTCTGATTTTTCCCAAAATTTTGGTCAAAAAGTGAAGCCCATGAAAAGTTATGTCCATTTAGTCCAAAATCATCAAAAATATTACAGAAAAATTCATAAAAATTGGTAAAATGTTGCCCTGATATTTTTAGGGCAAAAATTACAGTGCGCAAAGGGTTAATCATGAAATAGAATGCTTTGAGAGCTTATTTAGGGAAATACGGTATAAGTAAAAATTGTGTGTATGACCCCGCAAAAACTTTCAGTATGTGAAAACGATACATAACATCATTATATGTTAATCATTTCACATTTCTATAGAAGCCCAGTAGCTTTTCCTAATCAACATTAAAGGTCTGGTGAAATGGTCCCGTTCGTGTGACTGAATATCTTCCAGGGGGTCAATACTATTACACTCGCAACAGAATTGCAACCTAAAAGTACGCGCAAGT
>LD496030.1:53673-83242 GCA_001465055.1 Ptychodera flava
TTTATCACAGACCTAATGAAGAGGACTCTATCCTCTTTGAGGACCTGTAATCAAAGTACCGATTAACAAGTGGGGACTGTGTCATCAACGATGACTTGTTTAAAATGGCCAACATTACTGTGTTAACTCCATGGGGGAAAATTATGAATTTTCGAAAAACTAAGCCTATGAAAGTATTTATTTTTCCAAGAGCTTTACAATAAGCCTCTACAAGTGGTAGATCAGAAAAGAATTGTACAAATTTGAGAGTCCAATTATCTGTCCCCGAGGTGCATTTTATCTTAAAGATTAATCAATGTGTTGATGTATGTTGACGGGACTCAAATCATAGTTTTCATTGATCTTGTAATTAAGGTAGAACGCACCTCAGGGACAGACATTCGGACTCTCAAACTTTTACAATTCTCTTCTGATATACCACATGTGGGGGGGTTCATTTTAAAGCTCTTGGTGAAAGGAAACTTTTCACTGGCTTAGTTTTTCGAAATTTGAAAATTTTTATTTTTTCCATAGAGTTAACACAGGGATGGCGGCCATTTTGAATTTCTAATATCGGTAAATCTTGGGTAATTTGTTTCTCTAGTACCAAAATTTGCACGGTGACCCCCTATTTTTATTCTTGATTTTGAAAGAGAATGGTTGAAAGATTCCTTGAGGAAAGTTTGAGCAAAAGTTTAAATCTTTCACTTTCAAGGTGCATACTACCTTAATTCTGTAAACACCGTCAATTGATACTGACTTGATGCCACTTCTAATCTAGGTACTTGACACACTTTTTTCACAGCAATGTTCATTCATGAATGTTCATAGCAAGTGTAAGTATGTGTAAACAGACTCAAACAAACTACTACATGTATCTTCCACTCATTCCTTATGATATTGTTAATCTTTTTGCCCAAACCCATTGTTGTGAATGGTGAGGGTGGACCAATTTACAAGAAATAGGGGCAAACATGTTAAAGTGATCTGTTGAAGTAAACGCTCATCTATGGTGTTAATACGAATTGATGATTATTATGAAATATCAAACATACTCTATTGATTGTTGATTTAAACTTGAGTTGAAGTTGAATTTCTCATTATAATAAACACAAATGAGCCTCTCAACACAATTCAACTTGCTTGAACCTGCTCACCCCCATATCCCTGTAAAAGGGTCCACAACCGCCATCGATAACAATAGGTCTAAGCCAAACCATTATAGTGAAAGGGTAAACAAGATTCAGTCCTAACTAATAGGATGTGTTTGTCTTCACAGGAGATGTCTGAAGTAGCCGCTGCCCAGACAGAGGCCTTGGAGGCTAGACAAGTATCACGTGAGAAAGAACTGACTTCATTACGAAAACAACTGATGGATATACAGACACAGAGTGATGAGAAAGCTATCATTGGTAGGGCACTGTTCAGTTTCTAGATTCCCACTTTTTCCATACTATCAGACTTTCCTATGTACATAAAATTTCACATAAACTTTACGACGCTTGCATACAACCTGTGCCTTTACAGATGTACTTAAAGCCCGATGCTGACTTAATACAAAAATGTAGCAACATATTTATATAATGATTGTAATTTCAAATGAGAACAAAAGACAGAAACACCTCATAATCTTCTTAACACCATAGTTACTCCCGATCCCGGGCTTTTTCGAGCTGGGCTTTGAGGTAGAATGCATCTACGGGACTGATATTCAGCCTATCAACCTTGTACAATATTCTTTTGGCCTATCACATGTAGGAGCTCAGTTTGAAGCTTATAGAGGATATAAAGTTTTCATTGGCTTAGTTTTGTGAAAATTTGGACTTTCATTTCTCCGTAGAGTTAACCCAGGGATTGTGACCATTTTGAATATCAAATATCAGTAAATAAATATTGGGTAATTCGTTTCTCTAACACTTATCCAAACTTTTTACAGTGACCACGTATTTTTATTCATGATTTTAAAAGAGAATGATTGAAAGTTAGCTTTAGGAAAGTTTCAGCAAACGTTGAAGTCTTTCATTCTTGAGGCGCAAACAAATCTTTCAGGAACTTACTGCTTTTTTGTCCAATCTATTTCTCGCACAGGAAAACTACACCATCACATTGTGGCTTTGCAAGTCAGTGAAGGCACGGCTGTCAGAAAATATGAACAGGCCAGGCAGAAAGTGAAGAAATTACAAGCACAGGTGCTGAGACTGGAACAGAAATGTGATGAGAGAGAGCAAGCGCTGTATCATAACAAAGTTGATGCACGGAATAAATCTAAACATCTGAAGAGAACCATTCAAGTAAGTTTGTAATTTCAGAGGTAAAGGTCATGACCTTTTGAACTTTGACCCCAGGTGACCTTTGGTTATATATGGGGATTGGCACCTTTGATGTCTTTGAAATCCAATATAATTTAGCAGAAGGTACGTGTTGTGTGAGGTCAGTTGGTATTTGCTCCGTACACAAACGTTAACGCCATGTGTCTCGCTCTCGCGATCGACAACTAGAATCGATTGACAACTCGCCAACAGCGTATTGATATTATTCCAAACGTAGTTCAGAAGTTTAAACACAGAATTGTTGAGGGAAATTACTTCGCAAAAAATAATCAATTCTTTGCTTGTTGCTTGTGCATGTGATAAGTATATTATTCCGTGATTCAGCTCAGAAAATACTGGGAACGTAATAACAGTGTCATCACTCGTCGAACATGGCCATTACGTCACTCGTATTTTCCTTTGCCGGACAAAGAAATATATTAGGGAATGATAGTTAATCATTGTTCTTTCATTAACCGTTTTCCTGTCAAGTCCATATTTCACCACCAGGTCAAGATGGTTAAAATTAATGAAACACAACATATTCCATATGGTGTATTTTAACATAATACTGTATATTTGAAGGCTGTTGAAAACATAAATACTGTAAACTTGATTTTTTTGGACAAAAGATGCTGTAACATACCAAGCCAAGTGGGTGAAAATACGTCATGTTTTGGCTCAATACTGCTTTTTACTGACTTGGCTGATGGGGAAGTGATACTGTCTGGCAGTAAAAGGGTTAATATGCAAAAGTAAATATTTGTCTGCACTTTCAGATTACACTTTGGAAACTGTGTGTGCAGGAATGACAAAAATACGATTTAGTAGGCCACTTTTGGTGTTACTATGCATACTTGCATACTAAAAGACATATGAATGGCTCAGATTACACGCTGTAAATGTACAACAACCATGCATGCAACACTGACAAAATCTGCCAGCATTTTCCGCAGCAGTGTCTGATGTCACATGCGCCCAGCTATATTTAGTAACAAGCTTGGAACCGCGAACAGTGCTTTTCAGCTTGGAATAAGTAGTATCTATGTATGTAGACAGTGAAAGACTTAACAAGAAATGACTCTGGGATCCCTGTCAGTCTGATGAACTTGATATTTTTTTTTGTAATCAGGATTTGAGAATGCAGTTCTGTGGAGCAGTGCCTCTGAGCCAACAGGAGAAGTTTTCACGTGCCATGATCAAACTGAAACAAGATAAAGAAAAAACTGAAAAAGAACTCAAAGTTGTAAGTAAAGCCTATCTGTCCACCTTGCCACCCCTGCTGTTTTGGTTTAACCCATTGTTTTCAGTGGTCATAGTGGACCTTATCACATGTTGGCAGGTGAAACCTGTACACAAGTTAGTGGTGAAAGAAGCATCATGAATTTTATCAAAGTGTCAAGAACTCAGAAAAACACAAATATCGATCTTCACGACTGATATCATTCAATGTGCAATCATGTATTGATGTCTGGCGTACTTCTCGGTGTTTTCACCCTTCATGCTACACGCAGTAGCTTACTAACAATTCAAACAAAATTACTCTTTGTCCACTAATCTGCAGTCTTGCCGGTGTGATTAACGACATTGCTATAATAATGTATTGAAATATGAGAAAGCAAAATGCATCCAAAAACCTGTCATGCAGGGAGTGATCTGAGTTGGTGGGATACCAAAATGTATGAGCCATTTAATGTACAGAAAGTTTGTTTTCTGGTAAAGTCACTTTTCAAGATTTAATTTTGACCTCATTTCTTGTTTATTTTTCATCTGTTTCAGGCAAAACACGAAAGGGAAAAAGTTGAAGATGAGCTTGCTGCCATTGATCTGCAACACAAGGGTCTGCAGGAACTGATAGAAACCATCAAAGATGGCCGTGGCGCCAACAAAGTGGCTGAGTGGCACAGCAAACTACAGGAGATGAGACTGCAAGAACTCAAACAGAGCAGACAGATTGATAAACTGAAAGGCCAGGTGAGTTAAAACTTGATGAAGAACAGCTGTACTGGATGTAGTGTGAAAATTATAGAAGCTGTGGAGACTGGAAAATCTTTCTTGGGGATGCAACTTTCCGTGCTCAGGATATGTAAGAAAAGAGCGCCCCCTAGAGATTGATCGTCCAGTGTAATGAGTTGATCTGCTGCTTTGATGTTGAAGGCAAGGGGGTATGTTTTTGATGGCTGTGAGATAATCCATCTCTAAACTAAACTTGTGTCCATACTTGATACGATTGGAAACCTCAAACTGTTCTCTATTAAAATTAAGGGTAAAGCTCACAGATCTCCAACTGTAACAAGTTTTGGGGGGAAAAAAATTTCAAATTTGCTGGCATTTGAATTTACTGAAATTCGAAATTAATCATAGTTGCATTCTCTTAACAGAATTGCAACAATAAAATGTTCAACTTTCACAAAAACAAGACAGTGATAGCCACTATTTCTTGAGACATTTCAAAATGAGTTCACAAAAGCTATGGGCATGCAAAGAATTGAAATTCTGACAATCTGAAAATCTCTTTGCGAGATACGTTGAACTGTAAATTCACTGATATCGCATGAAACCACAGGCCTTCTGTGTAGTCTACCTTCTCACAGGGATTCTTTTCACTTGATTTTACGAGCAGTTCATAGACTGGAGAGATCAAATCACGATGGATAATTAACCATACATCACACTTCTTCCCAGTACTGGGTATCAGCGTGTTTTCACTGAAAGTCGTGTCATTTGAATATTGAAAACAGGTGGTTTTCATGACATGCCCTTCATTCAGTACTTATGTTTAAGTGGTGAAGTGTGAAAAGTGTATCAATGTACACTAACCTATGCATGACCCTGCTGCTATATAAGTTGGTTTCACTTTATGCTTCCTCATATGAATGTAATAGCCTGCAGCTTTTCCAAAACTCACTCAAAACCACTCCCTCTATAGATAACCAAGTCTATTATTGATTTCAACTTTGACCTGGAGTAGGTGGTTAATGCCCTGTCTGACCGGCAGATGACTCTCCTTTCATTGCACGAAATCAATAGCGCGTGGTTGCTGCTGACCCCAGGGGTCAGTCACTGTTGTTAAGTGAATGACACCTATTGTGTTATAAGTGTCTGGAGCACTCAACTGAATTGCTAAACTGTTGCTATGGAGGCATATGTAAGGTGATATTGATAAACTTCTCATGCTATTCTGTTTCAACTAACAAAACTACATTTGCAAAGTTTTCAGCAGTTTATATGTTGAGTTAAATCTACTGATGTGGCAGACAGATACAATGAATTTAAAATTATAATCTTTCATGCATAAGAAATTTGGAATGACAAGTTGTAACAATATTTTTTTTAATATTTCATTCTGCAAATGCATGTAATAAATCAATTGGACAGAGATCACGGGTGCCGTCTAACTCACTTTGTCGCACAATTTATCAGAATGGGTAGCCAGTGTGGCTTGTAAGACACTTGTGTGACTCCACTGTCTCACAGTCTATGTCTCTGACCTGAGAAAATTTCACCCATCACTTTTATTGATCTGACACTGCCTGTGTGAAGTTTTGAAACATTTAGCAGCCAATAACTTGAGAAGTCAAGTATTATTTAAAACAGCCGTTGACCTTTACCCTTTGAGTGCTAAAGTCAATTTTTGACACCTTTAGAAAACATACTCCAGTCAATTTTTTTCAGATTTCTGCCAAAATTTTGATAAAAAACTGTAGCCAATGAAATATGATGTCCATTTGGTTCAAAATTATCAAAAAATTTCAGAAAAATTCATAAAAATTGGCAAAATGTGGCAGTAAAATTTTCGTGGGAAAAATTACAACACTCGAAGGTTTAAGCATCTGTGTTAGCTATCAAAATGAACACTGAATAGCTGTAACTTTTGACAATTTTCTTTGCTGTTTTGTTTTGGATGTTGATTGCACATATTTTTTCTACACCCTAAAGAATGTTGAAACACCTACTATTTGGCTTGTCAACACAACAGCTATACATGTAAAATCCAGTGATTGTTTACATGTGAATTCTAGTCCAGACCAGAATTCACTTGTAAACGATAACAATGCAATCTACACATGTACATGCTGAGTTGATATGCTCAACACTACTATGTATCTTAATATGCTTTGGGAAGAAACACAAGAAACTGTAGTTGACAGTAATAAAAAATCATCAATAGTCACAGCTACACGACTATACACTTAAACTTTTGCATAAATTTTCCTTGATGAAACTTCCGATTATTCTGTTACCAAACCAAGAATTGAAATTAAAGGTCACCGTGCAAAGTTTGGTACCAGAGAAATGAATTACCTAAGCATTTACCGGTATTTCAAATTCAAAATGCCTGCCATCCCTGTATTGACTAGATGGGAAAAATTAAATTTTTGATTTTTCAAAAACCCGAGGTGAAAATTTTTCTTACACCAAGAGCTTTAAAATGAGTCCCCACAAGTGGTAGATCAGAAATTGTGAAAGTTTGAGAGGCCAAATATCTGTCACCCAGGCACATCCTACCTTCACATCAGGATTCAACATGATAGGTATACTATAGAAACCAGACAATCAGCCAGACAAGGCTATTAAATGTAAATCAATACGATGTTAATAGAAATCTCTGTCTCAGAAGAACTGCATTCTCAATCTCATAGCATTCTTTTGGTGCCTCATATAATTTACTGCATTACTGCTGTCACTTCGCACAGAAGCAGATCAGTTTTCTATTATTGATTATGATATTTACCCTAATGACTGGTGATTATAACACAGTTTTGATAGTCACTGCATTTTTGGAAATTGTAGCTATTTCCCCATATTTTATTGAACAAGAGAATTCTTACTTGATATTACAGTGTAGACTCAAATGTGTGTCGTTAGATAGGTTTGAAGAGATATCTTTTAAAACAGAAAGCAGATTATTTCAACCTAATTCAAAATCAATTGACACCAAAGACATGCAAAAACGTGAATTAGAGTTTTTTTTCACAGAGAAAATTAGTTTTGCCATCCATGGCTACACTACGGAGTGACCGCGTACCATATCAAAAAAATCTACCTCTTGAAATTTACTATATGAGAACCATGCAGACAATACTCATGGATTAAATATGTAGAATACGTGTTAGGTATGTGTTTAGAGAAATTTCTTGTCAATTAACCCTTTGAGCGCCAAGGTCAAATTTTGTCACCTTTATCTTGTGTACACCAGTCAATATTTTCCTAATTTTTTGCTAAAATTTTGATAAAAATCTGTAGCCAATGGAATGTAATGTCCATTTGGTCCAAAATTATGAAAAAAAATTACATGAAAATTCATAAAATCAGTAAAATGTTGCATCAAAATTTTTGGCGGGAAAAATTACAGCGCTCAAAGGGTTCATGCAATGTAAATTGCAAATGTAATATCTTGCTTGTGTAATTCTCACTATTATACAGATGTTTACTACATGCCATGTATATCGAACATCACAGGCTCCATAGGATTCAATGGTAACTTGTCAGTGATGTCAAAGGTCGCATGGGTGCCATTTGACTGAAAGTGAACCAGAATTATTTTCAACCTGACAACGTTTGGATTGAAAAATATTCATATTACATGTTTCACATAGGAAATCTGGGCTTTGGAAAATTTTGCTTGAAAAATCATTAATTTTGCGCAACAGTGATTTACATACCGGTATATCAACACATCATTTGATGATGAAAATCCTTCACTATTTATTTATTGATTTTTGCCTATAGACATGGAAATAAAGCGTATGAATATGCATATGTCATTTGCAAATAAATCCAAACATTTGGAATGAAAACTATAGATGTAAAAGAGACGTAAGAAAAACATTGTAGCCCAGGCTTTATTTACAGATTTTTGCCTAACATTGAAATAAAACATATATGCATATGTCATTTGCAAGTAAACCCAAACATCTGGAGTGAAAACTGTGCAAGAGAGGCATGTAATAAAAACATTAACCCTTTGAGTGCTGTAATTTTTTCCACCAAAATTTTACTGCCACATTTTGCCAATTTTTATGAATTTTTCTAAATTTTTTTTTGATAATTTTGGACCAAATGGACATCATATCTCATTAGCTACAGTTTTTTATCAAAACTTTGGCAAAAATCTGAGAAAAATTGACTTGGGTGTATTTTGTAAAGGGGAGGAAAATTGGCGTTGGCGCTCAAAGGGTTAAAGCCTAAAACAAGGGATATTTGCCCTCCTGATGTCGGGCAAATGGTCACCTACTTTGAACACAGTCCTTTGTTTGGGCTATTATACGTAATTTTGTATGTATTACTATAAGAAAGATTAAATATAAAAAAACCACTAAAGTAATTGCTTGCCATAAACCACACCTACAAATGCAGCCTCCATGTTATTTCACTGGTTTCTGTGGAGCATTATTTATTCTGCATTTGCATATCCCAAAATAAACCAGAGATATTGTTATATGTAGACAAATATGTCTGACTGATTTTCTTATATCGTACAAAAATAGGCCAGGTTCCTTGAAAGTGTCAACCAGAGTTATGAGAGAACTATTTCCAGCCTTGAAGAGGAGAACGTGAAAATAGCAAAGGAGTGTGAGGATAAGCAGTTGCTATGGGAACAGAGGGAGGTGGAGTTGGAGAGACAGTTGGATGCCCTGGAGAGACAGCATGCTGCCATGGCATCGGCAGCTCAGAGAGTAAGTAGATATTATATGGATGGTTGACAGGAGAGGTTGTAAAAGTTTGTCATGAACAATACGGCCCTTGCAAAAACATCTCATAGGAATCTGATTGGGGTATCATGTGACTAGAAACTTCCCTACAGGATTGCCACAGGATTTCTACAAGAGTTGAAGACAATAGGATGCTTACAGATTATGTTGGTATCTGCAAGACAATAGGATGCTTACAGATTATGTTCGTATAAGCATGGAAAGACATGGTCGATGACTGTACTACAGAATGTTACAAAATAGTTTTGCAGACTAAATAAAAAAAAGACATTCACTTTTAGATGTTGAAAGAAGAAAAATAATGATCTTTTATTGTGTACTACAGTTTGAAGAAGCCACAGGATCTCTACCAGATCCAAGTCTACCAGTAGCAAACCAGCTTGAACATGCTGTACGCATGATTAAAGAACACATCAAGACCATACTGGACGCCCAGGCTGAAAACAGAGAATTGAAAAAGGTGAGAGACAAACTTTTGACAGGAGAACTGTTGTTGTGGAAATGCACGAGAAAATAAAAATATAAAATTTGCTCAATAAATATAGATGTATTATCTACTACTGTCTGTATACATGGACATGGCCAGTAGCATGACTGAGGAACTCTGTTAAAATTTACCACGGTACCACCTTTGAAAAACCACTCCTTCGAGTGGATAAGAACTGTATTGATGTCAGATAAAATATGTACCTCATCAGTAACTTTGCTTCGGAGAGAATTCATTGTATGGCAAGCAAAAAAAACCTCATACAAATATGATTTTTCTCTTTAGACACTGTTGAAAATACATTTGTTTCTCATTTCTTCAGAATGTCTCAACCCTTGAGAAACAGCTGAAGACGACAGAAGAAAACTTGCTTGCAAGAGACAAAGTGATCAACGAACTGAGACTGCGACTGCCAGCGACTCAAGACAGGGATGAGTACTTCAAGGATAAAACGTCACAGGGCATTCGTTACCGGGAAGTTGAAGAAAGCTACGACCACAAAAAGGCCATGCGGATTGCTCAATCTCAACTCTCAGGATTACAGGTGATTTAGACATTTACGAACAATTTCTTTTGGATAAAAGTGTGAAAATATTGAATTTTTACATGAGCAACGGGTGATATTTAACTTGAAGATGGAACACGCACATTAATTTGAATAAAAATTAATAAAAGAGGCTGCATTTCTCCGAGTGGAAAATATAATGATATGCTGAAAAGGGTTAATCATATTAATATTCAAACAAGGTTTAATCTTTCCACTGAAAGGGATATTTACAGTGGACATTTTATCTTTCCTGCAAAAATATGTCAAAGTTTATCCATGTAATGAATGTACAAGAGTATAGGTATCATGTAACTGCATTGTTCTCCATAGCTTGGAAAAACAGAGGGGTGTCCAATTTATAATTTGCATTTTCTTCTGTTGTGAAATTAAATTCTTTTGTAGGGTTATTAACATATGAATAAATATGAATAAATAGCTGGGAAAACAGAGGGGTGGCTCAGCCCTCAAAATGTCCTTGTAGAGAAAGCCGATCAGTATTGTGACAGATGTGAATCAACCTTTTCAGTGGTGACAGTTAAGGGATGTTCAGTAGAAACATTATTAAAAAATATTTTGAATAGTTTAGGTTCCTTTTTTTAATACAGAAATGTAATGTGTCTATGGGTATATCTAAGGTCGTGAGCGCCTCAAAATTGAAAGACTATAAACGTTTGCTCAAACTTTCCTCAATGAAATTTTCAATCATAATTTTACCACATCAAGAATAAAAATCATGCAAAGTTTGGTACTAGAGAAACAAGTTACCTAAAATTAACCAATATTTGAAATTCAAAATGGTAGATCGGAAAGAAATTTAAAAATTAGAGAGCCTGAATATCTATCCTCAATGCGCATTCTGTCTTAAGGTGATTGAACAATTGTGTCATCAAAATATATGTTCCATTATTCATTATTATTTTTTTTGCATTGACAGGAGAGATTGCAGTCCAAAGAGGAAGCCATTCAGAAGTACATCAGGTTGTTAGAACAAGCAAGACAAGTAAGTTCAAAACAGTTTGATCTGGCTCATTGCAAACATTTCATATGGTTGTCAAAAATGTAGGGATGAAATCAAGCACTGTTTTGAAGCGAATTCCATGAACACATGGTAAGAAATCAGCATAGCCTTTCAGAACACCATATACACGCATATTCCATAGATGCATGTAAAAAGAATGGGTTTGAGAATTTTAATAAAAGATGGATCTCATTAACTCAAGATAATTTATTTCTATTGTCTTTTCAATTATCATCATATTAAGTGCATTCAAAAAGACAGTACTTGTAGTACTACAAAATTTGTGAATATTATATTGCTTTTGTAGAACTAATATTGTATACAGTCACCAATACCAGTAATTACCATATGATTAGAAAACATTCCAACCAATACTTTGTAAAAGTTGATGAAATAGATGAAACTTTTCCATTTCTCCTACAATTTTACAGTTAACCCTTCTACCGCTATGGTTTGGCCCACACCCATTGTTAAAATGGTGAGTGTGGACTTGTTTATAGGAAATTTGGGGGTGAACAGGTTACTGTTATTGTGATGCCTTCCTGTTTATACCTGTAGGAATTGTCAGATGAGAGAAAGAACCATAATGATGAGATGAGACTGATGCAGAGGAAACTAGATGAGCAGTCTAACCGGGCATTTATGGATTTCAAACAGAAAGCCATGGTCAGTAAACTTATCTCTCCTTTTACGTGTGTGTTTCCAATCTTGTAATACTTCTCAACTGTGTAGAAATTTCCAAAAATTTCTAAGAACATCAGCGTTTTTGTTACAGCTGGTATCCCAGTAATTTTTACCAGGGTTCCCCAATCATGTTATCTGGTTTTCCCGTGTTATATCGATGCTATCCTGTTTGGGGACAACAGAAATGGTACCGGGGTTCCCATATATTTTACTTATCTTCTCAAACCTTAGCAAAAACACTGATTAGTAAAATAACAACACTTCAGATTTAAGCAGAGATGTATAAAGTGACATTAGACACAGAACAGCATTGTGTGAATTTGTTTGCCAACAGAGTTGAAGTTCTGCGGTGTCAGTTGTACTGTAACCCTGATATGTCAGATTCATCTTCTATATCTACTATAAGCAGAATTGTTGATCAGAGTAATGATTTGCAGTAATTAATAAAATGTGGCTTTCTAAATTATCCTTTTGTACAAAGAGGTACAATTTACAACAAAAAATGAGATGGAAAATGCTAAGTAGTGTGTAGGTCCTTTCATGAGACACTGTTTGATTGGAAACTATCAAAGCTTGCGAGCAGTTTGGCAGATGTCCAGTCAAAAATCAATGTTGTGGCATCTATGTGAAGCGATTCACAAATTTAGGTATCAGTGTACCCAATGAAGCATATGATAAAGTGGACCTGCAACACAAATTAAAAGATCGGGACTGGATTCCATTTTTTCACTCAGGAACTTGTGAATAAGCCATCACCCAACGTGATCAGCAACAAGCAGCTGGCTGAGTTGAATGAACTCAAAGACATGGTGGCAGAGCAGGACAACGCCCTCTCAGCTATGACCTTGAAATTGAAGGCAGCTAACACTCAGATTGCAAAGTGGAAGGAAGTTGTAGAAAGACGAACCAGAGACCATGAAAAAGAGAAAGTAAAGTAAGGCCCTCATTTCTTGAATTCTTATAATGTTTACTGTGTCTGTTTTGCACCATGAAACAGAATTATGACCAAAGACAAGTCTTACCCTGTATATATACTGGTGCTGATGTCATTCTACCATCATCATGTCATATTATTGTGCATTACTCTGTATATTGACTGATGCTGAAGTCATTCTATCATCATCATGTCATATTATTGTGTATTACCCTGTATATTGACTGATGCGGAAGTCATTCTGTCATCACCATGTCATATTATTGTGTATTACCCTGTATATTGACTGGTACTGATGTCATTCTATCATGTCAGGCTGGCAGAAGAAAGGAATGCCATTATCAAGAAGATGGACGGTGAAATAGAAAACCAGAAACAAAATGTCAGAGACAAGGAAGAGGAGGTCACAAAATTTTTCTTTGTTTTTTCTTGTCTTGTTTTGTTTGATTTTAAAAAATTTTATGAACTTTCAAATACAGCACAATCGTAATAACAACTCAAGTCTCACATTGCATTATGTTTTAAGTCCATTTTTACACAAGATTGAAGTGAAGCATAGTCTTTGTAAAGAGACGGAAAATTGCTTGACAATTGCTCGTAAAACAGAAGTTGTAATTGATACAATTATCAATATCAGACATCAATGCCAGTCAGGCTGTGTTTGTCTGAAATAGTAAATTCTAAGACTTCCAAAATACTGAATCTTGAAAGTTGGTTAGAATCTTCAGCAATCTTGGTCAATGTAAGTAGTACAAAATTTTTACTTAATATGTAATCCATTTTTTATCTGGCAAAAGCCTATTACAGGATGAGATACCCTATGCCCATTACCAACAAAGCAAAAAGGAGTGCGATGTATTCCACAAGGATACAACACTATGCTCCAGTCTCAGAACTCATCATGCTCTGATACAATCTCCACACACAGATTGAAGCGTGATGTGGCAGCAGTGCGGCATGAATAATTATAACCAAGCTAGAGGGTCTCTGAGTCATTCACCATGCACCCACCACTGCTGAGACTCCCTAGCTAGGTTATAATTATCCATGCCAGGCTACAATCTCTGTAGGGAGATTAGCTCTGATAGTGAGTCTTCAACTCTATGAACCTGCAACTCTGGAACCATCAGCGTTATGATGCATGTGCCTCCTGGATAGCAATATGTAATAGTAGTACTTTGGCTTACTTTTCATGTAAATCATATTTCCTGGTAACTTTCCATTTTCTCACCAGGTTCGTCAGATCAATAACGAACTTGAAACTCAGAAAGAGGCCAATGCCAGAGCTCCAACTACCACCATGAAAAACTTGGTGGAAAGACTTAGAAACCAACTAGCTTTGAAGGAGAAACAACATAAGGTTAGTAAAATATCACTTATTTTGACTTATGAACAATAACAATGCAGTCTACACATGTACAGGCTGAGTTGACAAGCTGAATTCTGTGTTTATTAACATGCTTTGGGGCGTACAGCAAGAAACTGCAGTTGACATAAAACACAAATCTAGTGAAAAATATCAAGAAAAGTTACAATTTCTGGCCCATTTAATGGACAAAGCTAATTAATTTACAAGAGCGTCCAAATCACTTCAATAATCTCCTTGGCTCATCCTGTCTATATGGAAAACCTAACAGTGATATTACTTGATTCGATTATCCACTCTGAAAGTTCTGACACAACAAACAAACAAGTTCTGACACAACAAACAAACAAGTTCTGACACAACAAACAAACAAGTAAACACAAACATATGTTGAACTAGGGACAGACATCAAAAACTTGTCCATCGATTATATTTTAGGCTCTGAGCCAAGCACTGATGCAGCTTAGAGCAGACATGATGACAACGGCACAGGAGAATGTCAAAGCCCATGCTGAAGATGCAGCTATGCAAAATAACATACAGAAGATAGTAGACAAAGAAACAAGACAACTACAGGTAAGACAAGGCATACAATTCTCTGAACAGATTGTGTCTATCTATTTGATTCATGTTGCTCAATGAGGTCCAACTTAAGTACATCATTTTGATTAATATTTGATTTATGTCATTGACGAAGCTTAAGGTAGTTTATGCCTCAAAATTGAAAATCTTAAACATTCGCTCAAACTTTCCATAGGGAAACTTTGAATCATTCATTACCTTTCGAAATCAAGAATTGAAATCAGGGGTCAGCCTGCAAACTTTAGTACTAGAGAAACGAATTCCGCAATATTAACCGACACTTGAAATTCAAAATGTCCACCATCCCTGTGTGAACTCTATGAGGAAAAATTAAATTTTTGGTTTTCACAAAAATAAGCCAGGGAAAAGATTAGTAACTCCATGAGCTTCAAAATGAACCCCCACAAGTGGTAGAGCAAAAAAGAAGTGTAAAATTTTGAGTTTCCAAATATCTGTCCCTCTGACGCATTCTACCTTCAGCACTTTTTGTCAGGTCATCATGAAGTGAGCCATCAAAGATTTCCACCTTCTTCATCAACACATCTGTCACAAATAGTCATTCTCTACATGACACAGCAGAGCTGTATTGACTACTAGGTCACTTGTTTAGATTTCTATCACTTTTTGGAGATTTTTGGTCATTGAATTTTAATTTCTATTCATGCAGGATGAGGTTGAAGAATTGAAGTCAAAACTTGAAAAGTCAAAGAAGGATTTCAGAAAATTCCGAGTGAAGGAAGAAAGTCAGAGTTCTGAAGTTTCTGACCTCAGAGAAGTAAGTTTATGTTGGTGTTTGTTTGCAAGGTATCAGATGTGTTTGTCTGTGTGTGTGTGTCTCAGTGTGTCTCTATACGTCTATGTATGTCTGTCCATCTCTGTCTGTCTCTCTGTGTGTATGGGTGTTTGAAAGTGTGTTGTGTATGTGCCAGCATGCATGTATGTGACAGTGTTGTTGTCTGCATGCATGTGTGAAGAAGATGTATGTTGCGCTTTGTCTTTGTGAGAGTATGGTACTATCATTACTCTTACAGACAAACAATCAAACAATAGCTGTAACTTCGACAATATTTTCATCATTTTTGCTTCAGAAAAAAGATGCATCTTCTTTTTGTTCCTAAAGCACACTGAAATACAAAATATCAGCCTTGTCAACACATTGTGTTGTGTACAATAATGTAATGTTATCATTGACAAACGAATTTTGGTCCGGACTAGATTTTCTTGTCAACAATAATTTGGTATTTTACACAGTACAGGCTGTATTGAAACGTTATAGACACATAGCATTTCAATGTGATTTTAGCAGTGGATCAAGAAATGGTATTCTCACAAAAGTAATTACATCAATAGTTACACCTAATGGAGGTTTTAGTCAAACTGTTAATGGTATGTGTGTGTCTATGTGTATGTCAGCATTGCATCAATCTTTTTTGTGTCTATGGATATGTTTTTATGAGCATATGTATGTGTGTTGTGTGTCAGTTATGCTGTTGTGTGTCACCCAGCAAGTGTGTATTTCAACATTACATGTGCATTTGAAGAGAAATGTAAAACATGCAACATCACGTAACAGAAATACATTTTTTTTCCACCACAGAATTAAAAAAGTACAATAATGTTCAAATGTTGATATCAATATCTCTGCCGTGTGTTTCAGGAACTTGAGAAGAAAGAGACAGATATAGAGAGATTGAAATTAGCCAAGAAGAAACTAGAGAAAGAAAATGATGACCTACAAAAGACAACTGACAGACTAAGTGCCAAAAACAAGGTATGGTCATAAGGAACAGTTGATAATATACCTCTTTACTGCCGTGGTTTGGCCCAAACCATTGTATTATTTGTGATCATGGACCAGTTCACAGAGAAGTGGGGATGAGCAGGTTAAAAACATAACAAGAGTTTGGAAATGCATAAAATCCCACAATCCACACCTCCTCCAATCACATCAATCCGCTGATAGAAATACATTATTGGATATTTAAACATCTGCCACATTTTTGACAAAAAGAAATTTTACAATACCAAACTTGAATGGTGATTGAGCATCAAGGGTACCAGCGATTTCACACAGCATGTATAATAGTGTGAATTGCACATGATTATTAAACTAGACCCCGTCGCTGAGGTGAAATAAAATGATTTTCATTTGCTGTGCACATGTTTTAATTACCAATAACCCTAAGGGAATGACAAAAATAATTAGGCTACACTTTTCAAGTGTAAAGGAACTGATTACATGAAAGTATCTTCCTTCTGGCCAGGGCATATTATTTCAGGATAACTTCTGCAGTCAGAAAAATTGTAACAACTTAAACTACTGTTTTTTAGCCAAGAGGATTTGACTGTGATGTCACATCACATGCATGGATAAGATAAAATAGTATATGTAGTAAAACAATCTTTGGTATGAAATCATCAAGTCATATTTACAACAACAAAAATTGTTGTTCATTATGGAAGAGAATGCCTGTACTTCAAAAGTTTCCTATATTGACAAATCATAAACAAAGTGTAAAACATTTATTCAGTGAGGGTAGTATCTCAAGGTGAAACAAAAATGTCTCAGAATTTATGAGAAAATGTCTGGTTTTTTGGCATTTCAGAGAGCAATGGATGCTGATGCTAAACAGATGGAAATTGAAGAACTGACTAGTAAAGTTAAGAAACTGGAAAATAAACTCAAAGAAGAACAGCAAAAGAAACCTGGCGCTGGAACTCTGTCACAGAGTATGAGAAAAGAGGAGGTAAGAATAATTATGAGATAAAACTGTGAAATCTAACCATTCAGAAATACAATGTATTTCAAATTTCTCATCTCTGTTTGCAGAAATTATTGTATCTGCAGGTTTATCAACCCAACTGTTCGGTAAATATTGATATTTCTATTGTAGTTTATCAAATTTCTAATGAGCAATCATCCAAAACTATCAAAGGGTACAACCAGGCCTTAGTCAGAGTGTGGTGTGTTTAGGGGATGAACAATCCACTCATATTTAGAGTCTAAAGACTTGGATCGAAGCCTGTGCTGATCAAAAATAATGTACCTATGTGATGTAGAGCCACAGCAGGGAAAATGGCCTGCAAGCCTGCCCACGATTGGAGAAATTTTGGCCCAGTATGTAACAATTACTGCCCTGGCAGACAAATGGTAATAATTTCCTCTATTTTAGTTGTTCTAAGATGAGGGGTGAGATCATTTTGCGAGACATAATTTTGAAATGACTTGCCCAAATGTCTAGTTGTTATTTCCCAAGAATTTTCTACAATGATACAAGGTAACGAATGTACTTTCAAGACACAAAGTACATATTCTTTATTGCTTGTGCGATATCATGACCAAAAATCTCACCTTCTATTTCAGCAATCTGCGGTGGAAGTTGCCAAATGGGAGGAAGGCAAGAAATGGGAGAAGCGGGTAGAAACACTTAGAACCAAGCTGAAAGAGAAAGACAAAGAACTTGAACATCTCCAAAAACAAAACCAGATGATGAAGGATGCGTTATCAAGGTCAGTTCAGGTCACATAACTTTTCCCATAACCCTCCATGGTACAATTAACAAATATCTCCCATGATTCTCTGTATTCAGATCAGTGTTAAGTTCCCATGATCCTTTGTATTAAGGTCAATGACTTCCTGTGATTTGCATTTTTGTGGTTTGTTGCAAAGATATTATGTTCCAAATCCTGCATGCCCCATTTATCAGTAGTTATTTTATAAATTACTGTTCATATAAAATCAGTAACATAAAATATTCTTTCAGTACAACTCTTATAACACCACTTTATTTGGAGAAACATGAATACCACTTGAAATTCTAGCCTGTTCATTTAGGATGAAACATTTTTTGTTTTTTGTTTCAGTGAGTAAAGCTGAATACTAAGCCAAAAAATATCAATAAAGTAATTATGCAAGGTGGGACGTAGCCAGCATTGGTAGACCTTTCACAACACAAATTTTGTGTATCTTGCCAGACAAAATCTACCGGCCGTGCTTAGCATGGCATAGAAAATCAATAAAGGGTAACCATTGTAACACTGGAAAGGGATCTCTATTGCAAAGCAAATCCGCATTTTAACTCACAGCAATGTCTTTTGCTGTTCATCACCCAGGGCTGACAGGGACAAGATATCGCTACAGAATAAACTGAAAAAGACCAGTGGTGAACCAGTCTTGATGAAAAGTACTGAAATGACCACGACGTCAGCCAGGCCGTCCTCGTCCACCGATTCTACCGTACAAACACTGCGTAGACAAATATATGAACGAGAAGAAGAGGTATGAATGTACACTCAATGTTAGAAATCTTTTGACAAGTCCATTTTCTCGGTACAGTTCACCAAAACCCTCAGAGGTTTAGTACCTAGTGCAAAATGCAGAGCGGTATAAACAAAAAATTGAACCTTGTGTCATTATTGATATTGTATACTTGAAGCAATTTTATTTTTATGTATACTACCACAAGGACTCGGCCAAATTTTCTACAGATGTTTAAGAAAAGGAAAAGTTCACAAAAAAATTTAATTGGATTTTTTCGTACTTACTCATAATATCAAATTGAGGTGGATTCCTGAAATATTTAAATATGGTGTGAACAAGATGTTGTCAATTGAGCCATGTATAGACAATTATAGACTGTAGACAACATATGCATACACCGTTATAGACTATAAGCAGTGATGTGTTGCTATTATTGAAAATATCAGATTTGCACTGACAGCAATTGTGTCATACATTTTTGTCCACTATATGAGTACCATTACTCATTCTTGTGTACCGGCTGCAGCTTGGTATGGCGTCATGTCCTATTGATTTTCTTCGCAGATTACATCACTTAGGAGACAGCTAACACTCAGCAAAGATGCCGCGTATGAAGAGGTTCTCCAGAGAAACAAATTCCTGACAGAGAAGATTGAAACCTTGGAGAGAGAATTTGCCAGACGAGCGGCAATAGCTGGCCAAGAGGTTTGATATATTTTTACGTCCAAATTCTTCATCAGGCAGTGTTGGTACCAATGACAAGATCTAATATCCCTGTCTGTCTGTATGGGTTGGTGTCTACGGCTAAGAGGATATTACATAATTCTTGCTCTTGAGTGTTGTGTTTAGCATTGAACTGTCCCATTGCGATAATAAAGGCGTGACTGTATCTGTATCTATGTAATTGTATGTGTGTGGATATAAGCTGTTCATTTAATTTCAAAAATGTCATAAAATTCTGATCTGTTACCCACCTTGGTTTGGATGGATTCACTGTCCCTGACAAAGTTTTGATGATGAACTTTTTATTATCTTGGAAATAGTGATGACTGTTGTTATTGAGATACCATGTACATAATTCCTCGTGAAAATGACTGAATGCTAACAGAACATCGCCCTCAGTTGTCAAGAATACTTTCACAGATGATCTGTAGCTATCTTTTTCACAGTGTTTATTCATGAAAATAAAAGGAGTTTGCATATAGGCAGTGCTGTAAAAGAGTGAAATTTCAGGAAAGTTATGTCACCTGAGATCTAATTAATTCTTAACCCTTTTACCACTATGGTTTGGCCCAAAGCTATAGTTATCAATGGTATGTGTGGACCTGTTCATAGGGAAATGGGGTAAACAGGTTGATTTGATATTTGTAGCATTGCATTAAAGAAGAATTGCACTATTCAATAAAGGAAATAAGATGAAAGTCACAGCATGTCACATGTATTTCAGTGATTTTGAAATTGTTCAAAAGGGGCTGTACTACTCGTACATGTAAAACTCTGCATAATCAGGGCTTTACTTCATAAAAGCCTGATAAATTATGAGTGACGCAATACCAGATTTCCGTGTAAAGCCTGCAGTTTAAAAATAACCTTAATGTCAAAATTATTTTACATATAACCTTACTGAAACACTAAGGTTGATATTTGCATTATTCCAAATGTGAAAAGAATTTCAAAAAAATGGATGCATGTTAAAGGAAAATATGTGTTTATTTTTCTTGCAGAGTGGATCGGCCTCTTATGAAGAATTTAAAGAGCGGGAACAAGACTTACAAAAACAGATACTAGAGCTCTCTGAGGAGAATATAGAACTGAAGTTTGATACGGAACAGATGAAACGTGATGTGCCAAGGCTCAGAGAGAGGGTTGAAGACCTGCAGAGATACGTAGAGGTCTTGAAATCTGACCTGGAGAAAGAAAAAGACAAGAATAGAACACTAAGCTCTGGAAACCTCAGAAAGGTAAAATTCAACAAAAATATTACTTTATAAGAAAGGTCAGTAAATGCGTGAAAGATTGAGAGTCAAACAGATATTCAATTACTTTGGAAAAGGTGGTTGCCATAGCTACTGGAATTCAAAATTGAAAAAAGTGGTGGCCAGTGGTACTTGACTGCAAAATTCCAAATACACATATCAATCTTTTTTTTCTCAAATACTTCAAAGTTTATAACATGTTTAGTTAAGCTTTCATGTCCAGATTTTCATTCAAACTCATTTTCATTTTCTAATGTTGCGTTGGGAACAGTGTAAAGACAGAATGAGGTCAAAGGTCGACTCAGCACAATAGCATTCCTGTTTGTGAAACACGCCACTCTGACTCCACCGAGATATTTTGGTAACATCACAGAAATCACAATAGCCCCTGGCTACATAGCATACCTGTGTGTATTTATGAATGACACCATAATGACTCAACCCAGAGTTTGTAGTATAAACATTGCAGATATCACACATATCGCGCAAACCCCCACCCCCCACCCCACCCCCACCCCACCAATGTTTGAAAACAGACAAGATGATACTGGATTTTTCCATCAAGTCCAGTCTGGGCCGCTATACCATATAACACATGAATCTCACATATACCCCATCATGTTTTAATAATCAGGCCACCCAGATGGTATCATTCACACACATTGCTTACAATTACTCTTGACAAGTCTAGCATATCTTTAGGGTTCCAGTACATACCAATACACGTACATGTTATGGTTCAGTCACTCTGCTATGTAATTGTCATTCATGGATTATAAGAAGGCTTTTGTACATTCTAGTACCTTAGGGCAATGTTTGACCTCTCTGTGCTCTTTGCCGACCAGAAAGTATCATCTTGCTTTAAGAAGGTACATCACATCACAGCAAAATACCATGCTTCACCAAGGAAAGTTCCCCCCTTTCACAGAAACATTCTGTATGGTCCCATGGTTGAGTTGGATCTCTATACAAGGAAATGGGGTGATACAAGTACAAGTTTGAGGGATAACTTAAAGGATGGTAAAATATCAGGGTTCAGTCAGCCAGTGGAGTGTGAAACTGTGGTGAATTCTTTGAGTGTAGGCTTCGTTGAGCATAACTGATGCATTGTTAGAGAGCTTTTTTGTGTGTTGTAAAATGCAGTTTCTCTACTTTCCAAATTCCATCAAGATGCTTCATTTTTCAAACCTGTCAACACTGCATGGTTTTGCACAATGCCCATTGATTTTGCTGACATACTGGTTTTAGTTGTCAAGGACTGGGATTCAATTGTCAGTTATAGTACTAGAGAAACAAATTACCCAAAATTACCAATATTTGAAATACAAGATGGCCGCCCTCCCCATGATAAACCTGTTGGGAAAGATTGCATTTCCAATACTCCCAAAAACAAGAAGGTGAAAACTTTATATTCTCAATCTGTTGAGCACCAAAGTCAAATTTTGTTGCCTTTATCATATGTACACCAGTCAATATTTTCCAAATTTTTGCTAAAATTTTGATAAAAATCTGTAACCAATGAAATTTGATGTCCATTTGGTCTAAAAGTATGGAAAAAATTACGTAAAAATTCATAAAATTGGTAAATTTGCACCAAAATTTTTTGGCGGGAAAATTTACAACACTCGAAGGGTTAATAAACTTCCAAATGGGTCCATTCAAGTAGCAAACCAGCAGAGTATAGAAATTTTGAGAATTTGCATATCTGTCCCTAAGACACTACTTCTCAGTCATGCCAGTACTTTGGACAAGCTATTGAATATTCCATTCAGACTACTTTACGTGACTGGATTTAGTATTACACGTAAACATCATGTATTTGTTACCCCCATCGCGTCAATCACCCAACTCAGATGGAATCATTCACATACATTTCTCAGTAACACTTAAGACAGGTCTGGCATGTATTGGGGGGTCTGATGCATACTTGCCAAGGTTCAGTAATGTCAGTCTGGTATTTTGTAAAAGTCTATTAACCTGCTGGTGTCTGAGGTCAAAGTTTGACCTCACTTTGACCCCATTGCTGTTCGCTGATTAGAAAAGTATGATCTGTAAGTGATGCAGCATGTTACAGAAAGGTACCATGCTCAATCAAGGGAAGTTCCACCCTTTCACTGAAGCATTTGGTATGGCCCTATTGTACTCTATGGTCAAGTTGGACCACTGTATAGAGAACATAGGGGTGTAGGGTCTAATGGATAACTTGAAAGATACTAAGTGATGCTGGTGTTAATTCAATCAGAAGAGCATGAAGCTGTGGTGAATTTTGATTGTAAAGATTTCATAAAACATATTTTCTGGTAATTTTTGTTCCATTTGTGAAATACACTTTCTCTTTTTTGCTCCCAGAATTCCAATCAAATGCCTACTGATCACCTTTTTAACATGTACAACGTATCAACAATGTCATAGTATATCTTACTGTATGCACAGTGTTGACAAGGCAAATACTTTGCATTTCAACATAATTTAACCCTTCCACCATTGTGGTTTGATCCAATCCAATGATTTTCCATGGTAAAGTTGGACCTCCAGAGAGGGAAATAGGGGTGACAGTGTCAAGGATAACAATATGTTCATATATTTGTGTCATGGGACAAATATATTGAATACTATCGTGAAGAACAACTGTTGGTGAGAATAGATTAACACATTGCAGTATACTTTGGCATATTCAATTTTTTATCACAATGTCATTTAAACATATGGCCAAGATCAAAATAAGAAATTGGAACTCACACAAATTTGTGTTCAAAAAACTTGTTTTTGATTACTCTTTATATTAGTCCATGGTTTAGTATCTGGCTGCGTATATTAATCGAAACCAGCACATGATGTGCTGTTCTTCTACTTCAGCAATGCGTAAGTTTAGTAACTATCATAAATTAGGGTCATGTACACTGATTTTAGAAGTACGCACCATGAAACTGAAAGTTTCAAACCTTTGCACCAACCTTCCGTAGGGAAATCTGAAAGCATACTCTGTGAAAATCAAGAATAAAAATATTGAATCAAATTTTGATGCCTGAGAAACAAATTACCTAAACTTTACTTATAGGGAAACCTAAGTCCAGCGACATTGACCGTTTATCCCTTCCAAAATCACCCTTGAATAAAATGCAGCTCAAATTTGCAACATAATTGCACGCGCCGACGACTACGGAGCGACGAAAAGAGACATTGAAGTAGACGACATTTATGGAAATGGGCTCGGAATCCCATGGGCGCGAAAGGGCTCATGGGAGGAGCGTGCGTGACGTCATGGGCGATACACGAACGTGTGTGACAGCCTACCAAAGCATTGGAGTCTATGACTGCAGGAGTACAGTTCTGCACGTTACGACTCTTTAATGCTCAATAGCATAAAAATAGTTAACTGTTGTTCAGTTGAGTGCAAAAATCACTCAGGGAAGAACAAACGGAGTCAGCTTTTACCGTCTTCCCACAGAACAGCTTTTTCGAAGACAGAGTGGCTAAAGAAAGTCGGGCAAGTTTAAAAATCTGTAAAAGATACAACGTTATGTTCTAATTCTTTCAGGATGATTGTTTTATAAGGGATTTCGGGATTCTGATACCGATACAAAACGATACTACACAATGCGGTTCGTATCTTGACATGCAGCCTACTATCGCCGGTTTTAACCAGATAAATATAATAAAATAGGCCTATTTGCGATTTCGGGACTCTAAAATCCGAAGACGAAACTACACAAAGCGTCTCTTATCTTGACATCCCGGGTCTGCCAAATCTCCGATATATAACCAATAAATATAGGCAATTTCGGAACTATACCTTGTAATATTGATATTACAAGATATTGGAATGACTTTTTGCCTACTGTGTATCGGCACGCCAGGTGTGAGAAACCGCCGATATTATATTTACCCGATAAATATCAATTGCGCCGGAACTCCTAGGCTAATATCGATACCAAACGATCCTAGATTTACTTGCACTGTATGGTGTTGGCATGCCGGGTCTACGAAATCACGGATATTTATCCGATAAATATCGGCGACTTAGGACTTTAACTCTGATACTAGACGATACTTTGTCAAATCGTAGGTAAATATCCGATGTATATCAGAGATTTCACCACCTAACAGATCTGATCACCCGAATACCTCTGTCTGACTCTTAGTTCAAAAATAACATTCATGGCCGGAAGTCAAGAATACTGTATGTTTTACATTATTAGATTTGTTAATGCACGAAATACATTTTTTACATATAAAGCATTTTTTTTCATTAAATGTCCACACGGGACTTCGTCGAGAGGGCCGATCGGATATCATCGGGACTCGGGAGGCCCTTGCACAAATTACATTCTTTACATGTAAACATTTTTACTTGGCGATCGGCACTTGAACAGAGGACATATCGGAAATCATCGGGAGTTTGGGCTGGTCTTGTATGAAACACATTCCTTACAACAATAAGGAATTTTTAATAGCAGGCAAATATTCATTATATCGGCGATTTCATCACTTTGTAGATTTGAGTAAGTCCCACTTCCCAAGTTCGACACCAGCTTCGAAAAACAGACGACACTATAATAGATTTGTCAAATCGCGAATAAATATTTTCTGATACATATCGGAGATTTCGCAACCTTAAAGATCTGGCCAAGCTCGACTTACACGGTAACACATACAATCAGTCAATCATTCCGTATCATTCACGAACCAAATATTAATTTTAAGCGACTGATACAGAAAACTCTGTTTTAGAAACGTAGCGTTGAAGGATCGCAGGGTCACTCAGTCTCTCCAATCAAGTTCGGGGTCTGTACAAGCACAGTGACTCCCTCCGCTGAATCATACACAAAACGCAAGCAACCAAGATATGAACGATGTTTTGAGATGATTATATCTTGGACAGGTTCAAATTAGTATGGTTTGATTTCAGTCAGAGAAAAGTAATACTCGATGTCAGAAATATCGCTGTCCGAACTCTCCATAGTCGTCCTACGAACGCGCTGAACTGTTCACAGTACTCCTCCAGCTGCAAGCTACAATCGTCTGTATCGCCGATGACGTCACGCACGCTTCTCCCATGAGCCCTTTCGCGCCCATGGTATTCCGGGCTCATTTCCATAAATGTCGTCTACTTGAACTTCTCTTTTCATCACGCCGTAGTCGTCAGCGCGTGCAATTATGTTGCAAATTTGAGCTGCATCTTACTCAAGGGTGATTTTGGAAGGGATAAACGGTCAATGTCGCTGGACTTAGGTTTCCCTTTAAATCAGAAATACAAAATCACGCGGTTATCCGTGGGTAATTGGACAAAATCCAATTTTCAATCTTCAAAAAAAAAACAAGAAGGTGAAAATTTTATAACCTCCACAGGCTTCAAAACGAGTCCACTTTTGTGCAGAAGGTCTGTAAAATATTGTAAAAATTTTTAGAGTTCAAAAGAAGCCACTAGTTCATGCCAATTCATGTAATATGTCATTATGGTTGTTTTTTTAACATTATGGTAGGCATATATTCACGGAAGTTTTTTCAATTCTCTGTGTTTGTAGTCTCTTGGCTCCAGTGGCAAGACTATTCCAGAACTGGAAAGGACCATCGGATTGATGAAGAAAGTTGTGGAAAGAGTCCAGTCTGAGAACGAAGAACTCAAAAAAGCACCCGGAGTAGTTAATCATACAAAAGTAAAAGATTTACAAGATGATAATAGGCTACTTAAGGTAACAAAGGTCATATATTCTCAAATGTTATACAGTCCAAAATATTAGTGATGTCGTTGATATCTTCAGGTTTTATTGATCTTTCAATTTTTAGGCATTTCCAAACTTATGTTTGCATTATGAGCAATCCTTAACTTACAATGCACATTTAGTGTAGGATGAGTATTGGCTTGACTGGTTAAATTCTGCTATATGGCAAAAGTAGTGTCACTTGGCAAAAAATGTTGCATGGGCAAATTTTAGAAAAATATTGCTTCTCAGAACACATGATAGAATATGTACATGTAGGTATTCAACATGGGGTTTGTGGCCCTGCGTCTGCACAGATTAAATTTACATTGAAATTCAGGGATCATAGAGATTACAATTCTTTTCCCAAATGCTTGTATTGCCTGCTTAGATAATCAGTATTCCCATAATATGCTTTGTAAAAGCCACTTTTCCATGTAACAAAGTATCAAGTATGCTAGCTAAGGTTATATATTTGGGCAGGGATATATATCTTACAGAAAATGAACATGATGCTTTGAAAAGTTTGGTATCAATCATAACAAACTTGACAATACATATCAGGCATATGTTTAGTGTTAGACTGTTTCAATTGTAAGATAAGATTGTAGATGAGTGGACACAGACAGCATTACTTATTAATTACTAGTAACCTAAGGAGTCACTTATGGTTAAAGTTGTTGATACGGTATAGCTAGAGTTCCCTGGAATTAAAATTATTGTCATTCATATTCAAAGACTTGTATCAACTGATATTCTTTCTTGCAAATATCCATGACAGGAACAACTCGACAAGATTCGACTACAGTACGGTGGTCAGCTGTCAATGAGATATGAAAGCAAAGAGCTTGGAACCGCCAAGATCATCAGTGAAAATGAAAGACTACGTAAAGAGCAACGGCGTGACAGTGATATGATTGAGAAACTCAAGGTGGAAAAAAGCCAGGTTGAAGTAGAGAGAAACAAACTACTGAAAGATCTTGATGAGGTAAGAAATATTGGAAAGAATTTCTTGAAGAATTCAGTTAAAGTTTACAATCTTTCTTGTAATATTTCTAGACTATCAGAGATGTGCCTTATAGGTAAAAGGCATTTGTCGAGAATTTGAAAAAATTGTTTTTTGAAGTTAATTTTTCCATTTCTTGTGCATATGCACGAAAGTTCAATTTGTCCTATATGTAGGAGTGTTGCAAGACAAATCTTGGTAACACGGTTTAGGGGACTTAACAGTAATTACAAGGAGATCATGTTTTGCCATTTTTCACACAAGCATTTTCATTTTTGAAGGCTGATGAAATTTTACACGTGCATTTAGCATACAGATGTCGTCATGGAAAATTGCAGTGCATGTATAAACATATATATATGTATGCATATATATTTATGAGAGCTTTTCTTCTCACCATAATATTTTGTTGTAGGGTAAAATAGCCATGTTACTTTTAACAAATGAATTCCTGTCTGGACTCAGATCAATTATCAACAAAAATGTTAGGAATGGTGCACATACAGGTTGAAAAAAATTGAGCATAATGAGAGTTGGACAAGAAACTGTATTTGCAAACAGTATGAGAACAAATACTGAGAAATTCATAAAAAGTCACAGCAAATGAAGTTTGAATAATGATATAGATTTACATCAATTTCCTCAGTTTGGATATTTTTGAGGAGTGTTGTACGGTACACGTATTTTCTGGGGCGACTTGCAGCGATTTCGAAGCTGTTATCCTATTGGTTGGCTGAATCTTACCAATATAATTAAAACAATACAAATAAACTCCCTAAGTTGCTGTGAATATTGACAATCGACCAATCAGATATAACCTTGCAAACACGCTGCGAGTCAGCCGTATTTTCTCACTGTTCTTAATGTGTTGAATGGTAGGTGAGAGAGAAGTTGGAGATTGAAGAGGCCCGTGGTCCAAGATTAGAGAAAGCTGACAGCAAGAGTTGGAAGTCTATCGTTGTGACAAGAATGTATGAAGAAAAGATGAGAAACATGGAACAAGACCTGGACAAGAAGGTACAGGCTTCGCAATTCTTTACCCTTTTACCACCATGGTTTGGCCCAAACCCATTGTGATCAGTGGTGATTGTGGACCTGTTTACTTGGCATTAGGGCGAACAGGTTAATGCCCTGACCATGCCAAAAGGATGTCTGATGTGATCTCTTATGTGCTGGTATGTTAATGGAATACACACGTACATTCTGTGCAAAACTCACAGTTTTGTCGATGATGTCAATGCCCTTTGGCACACCAGCTCAGTTTCTGTTTTAATCCATATATCCTTTGACTGCTGTGACTGCCATGTAGAGCATGTGCCAGATTCCAGGGAAAGACACTTATTTTTTTATCCACTTGCCCTTCGGGCAAGTGGGGGGTTCAGTTCACTTGCCCGAATTGGAAAACCACTTGCCCAGTATAATTTACGTGTTTGAAAAAAGCTAAAACATTGGTTTTTCATTTCACACATTTTATTTTGAAAATTATCATGTTATCATGAGAAAATGTCAGACATTCTCATAGGGTTCTCCTCACACTTCTAAGAGTGCTGGATGGCTCATTTATAATAAATTAATTATCAAAGCCCCACTAGCAGTATCATATAGCATTCTTTATGTGATTTTACTTCTGAACTAAAAGAAGATTTTGGGAATGTGCTCTTTGATGGGTTGGAATACAAGTATTGTTAACTGCCCAGTGAGACTGCATGTGCAATTTTGAACAAGAAAAATAATATGTGCCAAAACGTAAAATGGCACCCAATGCAAATATAGCAAAAACAGTGTACCGGTACACCGTACATTTATGCATTTGAATATTCACGGAAACAACAGAGTAGTCGAATGTAATGCATAGTGTTTAATGTTTTCAACAGGGACAAAAATGTTTTGTTTTCATTGTAGTATGGTGGGAAATCAAAATAATGGTTAAAATGTAAATTTACTTGTCCAATTTTTCACTAAAGAATGTTTTGTAAAGCTGCAAAAGACTATATCCTATTAA
>LD496030.1:97251-112775 GCA_001465055.1 Ptychodera flava
CTGACAAACGTCAACAAAGGCCGATAATTTATGCAAAAAACGTCAAGTTGACACTTTGAAGGCGCATTGTGCGAAAACAAAAGCGAATTTCAAAAATCCGGGACACCTGTTTTTGAGTAAAACAGCCGTATGCGCACTGTTTTTGAAAAACTAACAAATTTTCTGAACTCTTCGGTGACCGAGTAGATAAAAAAAGTACCACATGTCGGGTGTGTGACCACTTCTTCTTTGTGAAAATGAGGATTGAAAATAAGTGACAATGAACCTGAGTCGCTACCTTAAACAGTGCAAAGACTGGATGTAAAATGCGTGTTCTTTTGTATTGCAGGATATCATTAGATGTAGTGGTCAAGTATCAACGTGTGCTTTCCAAATATTTGCATCATCTGCCAAGATCAATCATAGAGACACTGGAGAAAAGAATGAACACAACGATAAACAAAAATGGTCCACCTGTATCAAGTAACGATCATAGGAAACATTCCTGTGTAGTTTCATAGTATTTACTGTGGCTTGTCAATGTGATCTTCCTGCAGTATTGACACTGTGTGCTTTTGTGCAATTTAACCTGCATATTTTTCGTCAGAATTTGTTTTACCGTATATACCTCATGCTAGCGCAATCATCATTACTGTTTTCTTTGTGTAACTTTCCGTTGCCCAAAGAGATCTAAACTTGGCAATAATGAAATATAAATGTACAACATTCACATCATACAACCATGACCGTGTTAATTCATATAAGTCATTGTGATAATCTTAATTTGCATCTTTTCAGTCAGAACACAAATTATGAAAGCTGAAGTAACAGCTTAGGTAAGAGAGTTGCTGTAGGCAGACAAATTTTACTCCCAAATTAAACAAAGCATGGAAAGTGAGATATGTTCTGATCTGTTAATCGTGTGGTTGGATAGATTATTACTTTTGAAGTTCATTTAATGATTTTCATATTGATGTCTGATAATGTGCTACGGTTTGATTTCATTGTGCCAGTACGCTAAGTTGCCTGAATAATGCTATTTTGACAAACTATAGCCTGGTATGTGTAGCTGGAACAGTAACAGTAACGTTGCAAATAAAATGTTACAAGTTACTGAAAATTTTGCTTTACTAGGTGGCCCTTCAGAAAGTGTACTGTGTCATTATCTCTAACAATATGACATACTTTGACACAGAATTGAGTCTGGACAAAGTTCCATGATTTCATAATGCATTAGAAAGTCAACTCAAATTATTATTGTAGCACTCAGTCAAATACTCTTTTATTTTTATTTTATTTCATATAATTATTGCATTGTATGATTACATATTATCTCATATTTATTTACATATACTTATTCTTTTTTTTAATGATTTCATTAAAGTTACATGTATATCAATGCCAATGGTGCGTTAAGAGTGTCATAGTTGCACCATAAAGCATGATAATTTTTGGGTGCATTTTTACTGATTTGGACAATTCTGGTGGAGTAGTAGAATGCTGTATGTACATTGCAACAAGTAGAGATAGACAATTAAAGTAATCATAATTACAATTTTGAAATGTCACTATTTACCATTCTGTAAATAAAGCAGTTCATACCTAACAAGCTAGGTCTTATTGAGTTATCAAACTTACATTCAGTGAAATGCCATGCCATATTAAACACCTATTACCTGGTCATGAGGGCTATAGCTCCTGTCTATTACCCTGGAGCCATGTGTTACCAGAAACACATCGCTATTCCCCGAATAAAGACCAGGCTATAGGTGTTTTATAACACACCAGATGCTCATGTTGTATTATGTTATAATCTTTAATGTGTTTTGATATTTGCACAGCAATAATTCATTGTGACAAGTTTGCTTGGTGATATTTCCACAGCGGTTACAGCAATACCTGGTACCACTTTCTTCCAAAAACCATTCTAAGCATAATTAGCAACATCCTTAGTTGCACTTGTATCTTTTTTGGCGATTAGCTGTTCAAGTTCCCACGCTGTTGGAATGAAAATATATCTGTTTCAGATAGGGAAGCTCGTCGCTCATCCCGGGTGCATATCATGTTCTACGGTAGTCACCCACCATTGTTTCAAAGCTGCAGACGACACTACGGTCATGTGACCAGGCACTTTTCCAAATATGGTCAAAACTATTTCCCTAGGGAAAGAGTCTTTCAAAAAAAACTCTGATGTCACTTTTGTCAATTCAATGGGGACTAGACGTATCTATTTTATCGTCACCTAACGTATTCTGGTGAATTGCGACACGGATTTAGCATGTGGCGTGTTATATTTATCCATAATGGACATCTTGCAAAATAGCAGAAGAATCCTTGTTTGACAATTCAATTTTAATGTACGTGTATTGTTTAAAAAAAAATCTGTCCATGCAATAGATGCACGTCAAGATTAGCAATATGTCCCTAACCAAGTTATGCCACTGACTAAATTTAACTGACTATCCCTGGTAGTATTCATGCACTATGTCATGTTCATGCCATATATCCATTATATGATTGACGACACTCTACTTGATAATGAAGGCTGCTATATAATTTTGGATATGTCAATGTCTGACAAACAGTTTAATTTGGTTAATCTGTATGGCCCAAACAAGGATAAGCCTCAGTTTTTCATAGAGATTTATGGCTCAACAATGAATTCTGTATCAACTGTGGTGTTTAGAACATAGTTATAGAAACTGTGAGAGTGGACACGAACATCGAAGTATGCTGCCAAATTTTGACAGAGGACTGTACTTAATCCCAACACCCATATGCCTGGTTTCATGTTTTACTGGAGGACACTTTTTAAGTTGTGTAGACTTCATTATTTTTTAGTCACTGATGTTGTATCAATGGGTAAAAAATCAACCATTATTTCAGGTTATAGATCCCATCATTCAATGATCCGCTTGAATGTTCAGTTTTGTGAAGTGAAAGGGTTTTGGAAATTTAACAGTAATCTTCTGAGAGACAGATTATGAAGAATCTGTTTAAAATGTGATCAAAGAAACTATTATCTACTATTATACTTTATTGAATACAAGAGATTACGACCCTAGGACAGTTCAATTTTCAAAAAGTGATTGTTTTTGAAAAAACTCAAAATAAATATTCAAGTTATGATGATGCTACTTGCTTCTAGGTGGAAAGTAAATTTTTGTGACAATTTGGAAATATGCAATTGAACGGCTTCATAGCAAATATCACAACTTAAAAAAAAAATAAAGATATAAATAAGATGAATGAATATGAAGGGAAATGAGACGAACTTGAACAGCTTAGATTAAGTAAAGTTCGTAGTGGTGGCTGGTTTGTGCAAAGGCTAACTGCTCACATGTACTGCATGGTAAAAAGCCCTCAATAGAAGTTACTTTCTGTGCACTCGACAAATGTCATCCAATGAACAGAACAATGGGTATTATCAAAGAAAATGGTGATACAATTATAAATCAAATGAAAGTTTAAAGGCAAGGTCATTCATTTTATTTGAATCTTCACCAGACAAAAATACATATATGGCATAATAGGGATTTTCAAATGATTCATCAGTGTCCATTACCAAAATTACTCTGAAGACAAGAAAAAAGGGATTTTTTTTCCTATACATGAATGTGTGTGTGCCGTGAAACAAATGTAAAATGACTACAAAGTGACTGCTTCACCTATCAATTTGTGACAAATGTATTCAGAGGAGTTGATTGGACTGCCTTAATGCCATAAAATCATGCCTGTTTTAAAGAGGGGGAAAAACCAAAAAAAAACATGAAACATTTTTTAAAAAAACATGATGATGTAACAGAAATTTGATTGTTGCCGGTATCATAAACTGAGTGTTTCAAGCTGCACTGAGATTCAATGTTGAAAAGTTGATCACGCAAAAAATTTGCTACACATGTGAACAACCTTTATGGATGAGCTGAGGATAAACAATGTCTACCTTGTTTAAGCTATCAATTATCAATTTTTCGGATAATTATAATATAAGTGATGATAACAGGAATGTATGCCAATTAGAACTGTACTTACAACAATTATGAGGTGATATAATTACTCACAAAGCTTTACATACGGTATCATAAGTTATGACCCAAAAATGGAGGGAACCACAAACAATATTATATAAAGTTTGAAGTGCACCAATGTTAGTTTGTCCAAAGAAGTAACTTTATCAATAAAAACAATCTTTCAAATAAAACACTCCAATATTTTCCTCCTGCAAAATAAAATGTATCAAAAATAAAATATGCTTCCAAATACCTTATTTATTATTTAGTCATTTAGTCTTGTTATTAAGAAATTTACCCTACATGTATATAAAAAGATTAATGTAATCAACAATCGGAGATGTACTTTGTGAAAATGCTAAATAATTCCTGCCAACAATACTAATAGCTTGAGTGCAATGACTTTTTAACGAGCGATCTTTTTGGAAGAGACAACTTTATATCGGCCTGCAGAGGGCGTTAAACTTCCGGTTTGGGGTTGTGTTGTGACCCTTTGTGACCCGAAAACTGCTTTAGCTCTATGATGCTACACATGCGGACCACTTTACTAAACACGGTTGTATCGACTGTAGATGTTCTCTAGATTACGTTCTTGCCCTGTGTTTTTAGCGTCTTCATCTAAACACGAAAGATCACTTTATTGGCTTTCGTTTCAGACAATTTAGAGTGTTGCACCAGTCTTGCGTCAGTGTTGGCCGGCCGCTTCCCGTGCATGTCTGCAGGGTTTGAAATGTGTCTGGTCAGATGTAAGCCAAGAGGATCACCACTGTCAATTAAATTTTGAAAACATCGTCTTCTCTGAAGAATAGTGACGCTTAGCATAGCATTCGTCGATTTGTGAGCCATTCTATTTATACAAACAACGGTAAGTTTCTAAATGTCGGTATGAAGATGTTTTGTGGCGGAGTCGACTGTGCATATCCATGGAGCTACCGTGGAGGTAGTAGCATGGAGCTACCAAAAGATTGGTAGCTCCATGGCATAGCTACACCGTGGACGTATGGGCATCTTGTGGTACCTTCATAGTACGAGTGCCCTTCTGTACGTCGATGGCTAAACTATGGATGTCTTGTGGTACTGCACATAATCTCATTAATGATCAAACTGTCCATGAATCTAGATCATCATGTATGGCGTGCAAACAGCTGTCAAGGTCATGCATGAAGGTTTTAACTTTTTCCGTTATTCTTTGTTGATCCAGTCAACTCACAGTCCCTCCACCCTCGGAGGGACTGTGATCCAGTGTTGAACAGTACTTCCAGTGTTGAATAATATTGACTCATTGGGTCAGCATTTTTCAACGCCAAGTTTCTGACATCAAAATAGAACTAAGTCTCGTGCGGGCATTTACTGTAAATTTTTGGCCAAAACAATTGTTTCACAAAAACTACTTTCTGATACCTTTTATATTTGGTATACAGGTTCCTAGGGGTTGCCTTGATAGTGTGATATATTGAAATTTGATGAAATCTTCAATTTTTGTATATTTTGGTCAATTTTTTGCCATTTTTGGTCAAAATCTTTGTTTCTCAAAAGTTATGCATCTGGTAGCTTTGATATTTGGTATAAAGGTTTCTAGGGTTTATCCTAATGTAATATATTGAAATTATGATGAAATCTTCAATTTTGTATTTTTGCAGCTAATTTTGTGATTTTTGGTCAGGCCATCCTGGATGAGCTATCAAAGATATCCATCTTCTTCATCAATATATGTGCCACAAAAAATTATTCTCTACATAACACAGCGGAGCTCTGTCGACTGTTAGGTCACTCATTTTTTCAAAACCGCTGGTCAGATAGTTTTAATATTTGGTTTACAGGTCCCTAGGACGACTTTAGTAAGATAATTTCATACAGTCAGGAAATACTTAATTTTGTATCCATGTCCATGGTAGCTTCAGGGACTTGGCCCTATGTTTTCATAGGGGCCTGGTCACAAACAAATATCTTATTGTTGGAAGCACTAAGACAGTTTGCTCGGAAAGCATGTGTTTAAACAAGAATCCAAGTCATGAAGGAAATTCATAGATATTGAAGCATGTCTATGAATATAGAGGGACTGTGATAATACTTAGATTTAAATGATGGAATGTTTTTGTAGAGACAACAAATGCCCCTTTGTGCTTTCTTTTGGAAAGTATTATCAGTTCAGGGTTCATTTGTTGTTCCAGGTTTATTTTGGGATTGTACAACTGAACAAGCTGTGGATACAGCTCATTTCTAAAGTCAAAATTTACATGAATTTATATTTTGATTGCATGTATACATGTACATATCTCTAGTAAAGACACTACCAGTATATTGCTTGATAGGATACCAAGTCTCACAGAATTCTGTGGATTAATCTCTGCTAAGTTCTTATTTCAGATTTGTTCAAACATCAACCATTCTTTGGTCTTTAAATTTGTAGATGCCACTTTGTGAGCCAGGCATTGAAGATATAGAAGATTTTGTGTCTGGATCAGACTTGACACCCAGTGAAAGGTATCATGTGAAGAAAGACATCATACCAAGAGCAAAGAAACATAAAACAATCAAAGTATCAGAAGAAAAAATATGTGCTGACAGGTAAAATGGTTGATTCATTTCTTTTCATGGACACATTGAATAATGGGATTAGTCCTCAATTCTCTTCCCACTAGGTTCATCTATCTGGTGGAGTTAGGTACAACTTTATTACTTATGTACTAGGTTATTTCAAACCCTAAAAATCAGATGTAAATATGATTTTCACTAACATTCTGTATACATAAACATTAATTTCTACTCTCTGGACCTGATAATGACAATGCAGGTCACAGGAGTGTGTCATAATGATCTTCTGGATATCTTGACTGTGATGTGGATTTTTAACATCTTGACCTTATTAAAGGTTGCATGTGCCTCAAAAGTGACAAACTTAAGACTTTTTCTCAATCATTCCTCAAGGAGCTTTTCAACCATTTCCTTTCAAAATTAAGAATAGAAATTTGGATTCACCAAATTTTTGTAGTAGATGATTTCCAACGATTTACTGATACTTTAAATTCAAAATATTTGCCATCCCAGTGTTAACTCAATTTACTCCTAAACAAAAATTAATTTACTCTGAAATTAAAATTAAAGCTATATTAAAAAGTAAAGTGATTCCTTCAATTTATTTGTTTATGATATTGATAAGCCTAGACTTTGGGTTAGTCTAACACTTACTCAGCACACACATAAACAAGGATTTTTTTCTTTTCATTATTTTTATTTGTATTTACATACAAGAATTGTGAACTTTTGAAAACATACCAGGAGAAATAAAATGATGCTGAAGAAAAGTCTGTTTTGCTATACCTGTATTAGCTCTGTCTTCTTCAATCGGCCCAGATATCAGTATGTTTAGCAACATCAATCTTTACAGTGACATCCTCTTTCACACTGATGAACAGCAACAGGAAACTCAGGCCTCATTCAGTAAATATATTTGTTCATTCTGTAGACAAAATAGTCTACTCATCCAACAACTGAAACACTGAACATTGTACTTTCCATTGCAGTATTATTCCTGGCACTCAGAGCATTTATGTGAAAACATGGGGATGTTCTCACAATAACTCTGACAGTGAATATATGGCAGGACAGCTGGCTGCGTATGGTTACAAAATTACAGGTAAGTGTCATTAAACAGAGACTCTCTGTCTGTGATGGTTTGTAGTGATCCACTTCCTGGGAATGGACGTCTTACAAATATCACTTCAAACAACAATTACCCATTCTATGTCAGCTTTCCTGACATTGTTTCTTTTGTAACAACAAAAGATAGATTGATATGTGACAGATTGAAATATGTGAACTTTAATTGGTTCATTCCATTGATGTAGACTGGATGTGTACAATTTATATTGACAGCCAGGACAGAAGCATAACAATATTGAGTATTTTTGAAACCACTAAAGTAACCGTTGCTTAGGTTAGATAATTTAGTCAACAAAAAATAACCTGTTATATATCATTATGATATACCTTGTCTGAATCCAGTCATCTTATTAGCTAAATCCATGGTTTACATCATTAATTAGAAGAGTTGGACCCAGACAATTGATAATAAAGTAAAACTGAAAATCTAAGCTCTTAATTGGCTATGGCATGAGAGAAAATGTCATCTGCCTAGCATCTGTAAACTCTCATTGATTTTGACATTCAGAGTCTTCAACACTGGCAACCTCTGGTAAAAATTTTGTTCTATACAATTGAAAAGTTAGATGAAGTACTGACAAAGAGCTTGTTAAGGCAGTATGTATCAATAGAATATGGTCCTTCTGTTGATGGAACAATATCACAAGTGAGTGGTCAGTACATCAGTGCCCTGTAGAATGTTTACACCCAAATGTGTGCAAATCTCACAGATATTCCCTAGGACATGGTCCCTTTAACTTGCATGATATCCCACTCCCCACTTTTGAAATACCTCATATAATATTTTAATCATATTTTGTCAAATCTGGACGTGGTTATAGATGGTGCACGTAGGAATTCAATAACAGATAAATTATACTTCTGTTCAGCATAAAAATCACCATCCTCTTAGCTCAGGGATTGTTTCCCACCAAATATGCTAATTTCCCAAGAGAGGTCACATCAGCTACCGAGTACCTTCACTTGCCATCTGTAACATCTACTTCATTCTACTTTGAAGGGCAGGGTTGTAACACAACATACTTTTAAACAAGCAAGATTTTCTCATTCTGCCCATGAAGTATTTACCGGTACATGTTGTTGGTTTCTATGCAATGTTAGTTGATGATAATGATGTCTAAATGAGGATGTTGTCGATTCCATTACAGAGAAGGAAGATGAAGCAGATCTTTGGTTGTTGAACAGTTGTACTGTGAAAACTCCAGCAGAGGATCATTTCCGTAATTCTATAACTAAAGCCAAAGAGTTAAGCAAATACCTTGTAGTTGCTGGATGTGTTCCACAAGCACAGCCAAGACTGAATTATATCAACGGTGTCAGTGTTGTTGGTGTTCAACAAATTGACAGAATTGTTGAAGTTGTTGAAGAAACATTCAAAGGTAAGGTTAATGACATTTCAAAATGTACATGTAATTATCATTATGTATCTGACCTGAATTTGATTCTGCCGATATTACAAAGAAGATGTTACTTACAAATTTGTATTGATATTATTTCTCAAAGCTAAGAATTCATCATTTTACCATAGTGCAGAATCATATTATCCTCCCACACTTTGTTAAGGTGTGGGAGGATAAGTAAATGGCATGGCAACCACAATATCATTTGTTTTGTCCTCTAAGATGAACACATTGATATTGTAAGGGGAATTGTGGTAACAGGACTGGGCAACCCAAGTAGGATATATTTGGATAGTGGCATTAATGAGAACAATAATGGTTTAGCATGGCAACAATAAGCTGTCTGTTGACAATCATCCAAAAGATTTACCAATATTGTAATGCCAGAAAGGGATGGATTACATGGTGTGTATAATAACCAGTGGAAGAAGTGATATATTCAGTGATTCTATGAAATTCTCAAATGTTAATTGTTCATCTCATATTTTATTGTATTTTGCAACAAGGTCACACGGTCAGATTGTTCGGACAAAAGAAGAAAGATGGAAAGAAAACAGGAGGTGCCTCTCTGAGTCTTCCTAAAATCAGGAAAAATCCACTCATAGAAATTATTGCCATTAATACTGGGTGAGTGAGTTATCTTGTTATTGCTTCTTAAACAGTCTGTCCTGTGCTTGTAGAATGAAAACAAGAGATGTGTATCATAGTGTAATCACAGACACAGAATGTGAGTGGCATCTGAGATTAATTTGAAATTACTGAGGTTTAGAAAAACCTTACATGTCAGCTAGAATAGGAAGAAAGATTTTTGATGTTAGACGAAGCAGATTGAAGTTCAGTATTATTCAACAATGAAAAAAAATTTGTAAAGTAAAACCAAGAAGTATGACATTATGTATTACTAACGGTTATTTGTTTCATAATGTCTTTGATAGTGTGAATTCTAGTCAGTACAACTTCAAGTAAAGTCAACCATTTTTGACACCATCTACATATATGTATATTTTTCCTACATTACCATAAAATACTATCAGTTAGAATAGTGAAAATACATTGAAATAATACACTGATTTATCAGATTGACAAATTGTGTAATGCTGGATAATATGTCTCTGATTTCACATTTATGATTTTACTAATGTTTTATGTCAAATTTTAAATCTGTTGATTCATTGAAATGTCTTTTCTATCTCAGCTGTTTAAATGCATGTACTTATTGCAAGACAAAACATGCACGTGGTGAACTAGGCAGCTATCCAATAGCAGAGTTAGTAGAAAGAGCTCAACAGTCTTTCAAAGGTATGTACACTTTCATTTCATTCAAAATTTGTTTGGTTGTCAAATCATTTAGGATTTAAGTTTTTTTAATAAGACTAACAATCCTATATTAAGCCCTATTTAAATTAAGAAATGATTTACAAATTATTGGCATTGATTCATTCAAAACTAATCACATTCTGTATTTATTTCTCTAGAGGGTGTATGTGAACTTTGGTTAACAAGTGAAGATACAGGGGCATATGGCAAAGATATAGGCGTAACCATAGTTGATTTGCTATGGCAACTAGTGGAAGTCATCCCAGAAGGATGTATGCTTCGGATTGGAATGACAAATCCACCGTATATATTGGAACATCTTGAGGTAAATCCAACTAGAGACTCTTGATTCTGGTTCATTATCACCAACAATAGACAAGTCTATTGTCTATCATTTGCACTTTGTAAAGAGCTTCTATTTTGTTAGATCATAGACTAGAGTGAAATGTACCTTCATAAAAAGCTTTGTTCTAATATGCATCCATGCAGTATATGGAATGATAACGGTTAAAGTCCATATATTACCTGATTTTGTTTAATTTGAACCTTATACTATTGTTTAGTAAAAAAGCCATAATACTCAAATAATTAAAAATTATTTTTGGTATTCATTTCTAAACTATTATATTTCATACTTAAAACACTCGAAATACTGGTCCTCAGAAAAAATCTGAATTCATATTGGCCGCAAAATGGTCACGTGACATGATGTCATGCGAGGCCATTAGTGCAGTGTGCAGTGACAGGGTCGCACTAGCGGTCGCCACATTCGCAAAATGCGACAGAAAGTGCTAGGTGGCGAATAAAATGTCTTCTTAGTTCGCCATGCTCATGAAAGTGTGGCGAACTGGCCTCATACTAAAAGACCCCGGTCAAATTCACGGTGGACGATGCGATACTATCAGGTGATTAAATCAATGTGACAATACTCTCGCTCTCAGCGCCACGTAAGTTTACGATACCATACAATGGTTGCGTACTATGCGTTCTGTCCAGCTTAGGTACGCATTGCCGAACTCGGCAAGCCATAAAACTTTTTGTTTACCCTTTGAACCCAGTTTAGTACCATATAAGGACTAAAATAATGACATCATCCACCCTAACAGCAGAGAGATCCAGTACTTTATGCGAACTTTCCGAGAAGGGGTCAGTGGTTTACGTGAATATTTAATCAGGTCGGCTGCCCCGCTGCCATGCCGTGCACTCAACGAGAGTCGAGAGACTTTATGATAGCTTTTCTACAACTCAGACACAGAAGATGATTATATCATGTACAGCTATTGCTCTCTGAGTGATAGAAACGGTAGCTTTTACCTCTTTTTTGATAATATTCTATGGAAAAATCGAGCGATTGGCTAGCCAAGTTGATTGCGATTGAAACTTAGTGTTGGATGGCAGCATGGCATTGCATTGTGTGATGCTGAATGCTCCGGTCCCCGTGGTTGAGGTTTTCTTTCAATGTGCATGATGAAGAAATTTGTAAGATTTTAGTTATACTGAAGTGTATTCTGTTGATTTTCAAGTGACTTGCAGTCAATAAGCTCATGCAAACTGTTGATATCGTGCCTTATCCAGCCTGTAGCGAGAGAGCCGTGACCTACTTTGTTTACAAATTTATGTGTTGTTACTGTTGACATCGTGACATATTTCCTACGTTGGGTCATGTCTGACGTGTGTCTCTTGCATCTCCACAAGGTGACTGGAAACCGTATTTTGTGAATTTGAAGCCAATTGAAAACACTATTTTTTAACTTCAATAAACCGGGCATGAAACTTTTATCTCAAAAGTCCGCGTACCTGGTCCGGCTAGGCTCAACTATACTGTGAAGATCGGTGGAGATACATGAATCAACCTGACTCCATTACAAAATTAGTAATCCTGCGATACAAACAAATATGGTCAAGAGAAAAAACTTTCACAGATCGTTTAGTTGGTCTTTCAACAAGGAATGAAGGTTCAAGGAACTAATGCAGCGCGAATATCAGTAGTTATTTCCGGAACGCGGGAAGGTCGTTTGCTGTGCCAGTACTGTCTGATAACTTTGGAGAAGCAGATCAAAACTCCAGCAACGATGATTATATTCAGGTACATCACGGACAAAACGGCCCCAGGCCACTACAGCTGCAGGGAAGGTGATGATGACTAATTGTACCGGTAAACTTCCGACACAAATAGCGTGTATGTTCTGTGCATACAGCAGTGTAGGTTTATTTTACGTCCATGACACAGTGGACAACAACAAGGGAAATAAATAATCGTGGTTTCATCTCGTTGTTTATTACATAAATGTCAAAAATGATTTTTTAAGCGTTTTTAAAACAATGGGCATACGCAAGACATTTTAGTGCGATGCTGAGTTCAACGTGGCGCGTATACCGGGTGCTCTCTTCTCGTTACCCAGGCTTGTTAGTCAGACTCGTATCAGCATCTGATGACAGACAGAGTTATGAATTCGAGTTTCACACAGCCGCTTTCAGAATATTTCGTTTGGGCATATTTATCATAAAATTGAAGGCCTAAATGATTCTTATTACTACCTATCTGTGTTTCCCACTTGTGAAGGCTCGGGTGAACCTGGGTCTGAAGGTATTTTGTCGCTTGGCCGATCGATCCGCAGGTTGGGGAGATACTCGCACCTCGCTGGCTCAAAACCTATACGGCCGTGGCTCTGAATTTCCTGAACTATAGTCATGTACCGTAGAGCCCAAGACTCCCCATTATCATCTGAATCATATATTCCGAGTCCAAAAACTGTCTCTTCATTCGCGCTCGCCGATTTTAAATTTGACGCCATTGTTGCTTGTGTATGTACAGCAGGAGGCATAGATTGATTTGCACAACGATTGCCTCACGTGACGTCACAGATGAGGGCATGGTTCAAACAGAGATTTTTTTCTCAAGCCGTGAATTTATAGCAAGATTGCATTTATTTATCAACAGAAATGAATAAAATGACACCAGCATTTGACACATGACTCCAATAAGAGTTTATAGTGAAAAAATAAAAAATATTTTTTCAGAGGTAATATATGGACTTTAAACTGTCTATGTCAAATTTCAGTGAATTCACTAGGGCAATTGAGAATATGCGATACTTACTGATTTCAGCAATGATATACTACATTTTTAAAATATCAACAATGACAGATGTTAAACAGTGAGATTTAAGTACCAGTGTTTCTACCAGTCTATTTATTACCACTACTATGAATTTTTGATATCAGTCATGGATATTGTTGTAAATTTGACTGCTAGGAAATTGCCAAGGTTTTACAACATCCCAGGGTGTATTCATTCCTGCATGTTCCTGTGCAATCTGGTTCTGATGCTGTCTTGATGGACATGAAGAGAGAATACTGCTCTGATGATTTCAAACATGTGGTCAACCTCCTTAAAGAAAGGTAAGAGTAAACAGATAACTAAATTATTCAATAGATATTCATAAGGAATAACCAAAATCAATTCATTTGCCCTCTTTCAGGAAATATTGTCAAATTCTGATAATTCAATGAAAATCAAATTTTTCATTCCAATTATATCATTTGTCCGTATGAGCAAACTTATAACTACCAATGTAGTTTACGTACAACACTATCTACCATTATTATTTGAAAAAGATCTAGAAATTTCAGTATTTTTGTCTTAATGATTTATGCAGAAAAAAAGTACTGTTATCAGGAAAAGTAGGAAAATGTGCATTTTTCAAACACTTTCAAGGATTTTCAAGGTTTATGTAGTTTGCCAGTGATAACATTGAACATATGACTAATACATGCTTGACTATGAAACATACATCTTCATATAATAATTGTCGTACTCTGCTGTTTTCAGAGTTCCTGGTGTTACCATAGCTACTGATATTATTTGTGGGTTTCCAACAGAAACTGATAAGGTAAGACAGTTCACAGATAGTAGCTTTGACACAAGTACTTAACTCTTTCATATGGTCAAGAAAACATCTAACGGCAACTCAGTGGAAAATTTAACTTCTGAACTTATCATCCATCAGTATGTGTGCATATCCTTGTCAAGTGAAAAGACAAGTCTTTTATTTGTCAATTTTGTTGAATAAATGTAATCAAATTGAATGTCTCATGCAAATTGTGCTGCTCATTTCACAACTACTTCTCATTGTATTTTGTCTTGAAAAAGTTATTGTTGTTCTAGTCTATGATTGTCAAGTTTACGTGGTTTGTATTTCATTGTAGGACTTTGAGGAAACAATGCAATTGGTAGAAGAATTTAAATTTCCCAGTTTATTTATCAACCAGTATTTCCCAAGACCCGGAACACCATCTGCTAAAATGCCACGAATACCAACCAGAGAGGTTAGATTTTCATGTCCATATGGCTGGATAACCTTAACTGAAAATATAACATTACAGCAGTAAAACATTTCTCCCAATAACCTACTCAGATTTGCTTGAGTAAAATGGAAATAGGTTGCCATTGTGTGTACAAGATTTGAAAGGGTCAGAGAGCATGTATGCTACTCAGTTAGTGGTGGGTGTGTATATGGGAGAAGTGTATATGTGTTTGGGAGAATGTATATAGGACAACCTCAGAATTTAAGTTAAAAAGCTGTATTATCAACAAATGAAAAAGAATTGTCATTGCTTTGGTATGTAAGGATTATATTACTTGACTCATTAAGTAAAAAATTGGCAAATTCACTTTCAGCAGTTTGGTTTGAGATGGAGAAATCGTGGTTCACCAGGATCAGTGAAACTTACTACTGGTTCAACATTGTTAGCTTGAAATTCCAGTTGTCATGACCTTGTTCTATCACAGGAAATGAAGCACTCTTGTCTGAAATCTCAAACAGGTGTCTAGCTTTTCTATCGGGAGAATTGGTTTGTTGACATATCAACTAAACTATGTGATGTCATGTACCGCTGCACAGTGACCTAACTGAGTTCAGGGGTATTATCAATAGAGTCTTACTTGTAAAATTTGTATCATTGTTTTATGAAGGTCAAGAAGAGAACTAAGAGGCTTTCAGAATTATTTCAAAGTTACAGACCATATGATCATAAAGTTGGAGAAAGACAACACGTACTGGTTACTGAAGATTCTCATGATGGTAGATACTATGTCGCACATAACAAGTTTTATGAACAGGTAAGATATGTATTCAGGTATGCAATGAATCCA
>LD499424.1:32088-43815 GCA_001465055.1 Ptychodera flava
AATTATCCTCAACAAAATTTTCAACCATTCTCTTTCAAAATGAAAATTAAATCTCAGGAGTCACTATGCAAATGTTGGTGCTAAAGAAATAAATTACAACAGATTTAGGGGCCGTCGATAATAAAAGCTGACGCACGACAAACGTAATTCTTTCGTTTAGGGGGGAGGGGGTCAAAGCTCATTTCGTTTTGTGTGCGTCAAATTGCATAAGGTTTTTTATCTATTGTTTTCGAAGTGCGACTTTGCAGCGAGAAGGCAATACTACCTTCGCGTTTATCGAGAACAGAATGACCACAAAATACGGAGACAGAAAAGACAAAAAAAGACATAAATATAAAATAAAACTTGTATGCTTTTTTCAACGTGAAACATTGTACGTAAAACATTTTCCTTCTGCGACATACATTAAAATGTTCTGTGTCTTAAAAGGTGATACACGTAAAGTGGAGGTTTATTAATTAATGTGCACTTCCGGTAATTTTTCATAGGCATGCGGATCGGAGAGGTGCGAGTGGGTTTGTCAGAAACGGAATCATAACACGAAATTGATTTCGCATAAGAACTTTCGTTTTGAGGGGGGAGGGAGGGGGTTTCAAGCAAAACGAAGGAATTACGTTTCTTGTGCATCAGCTTTTATTATCGACGGCCCCTTATTAACTTCTGAAATCCTAATCCTCTGCTATCCAAATGTTACCTTTATGAGGGAAAATTGAATTCCGATTTTTACAAACACAAGACAGTGAAAACTTTCCAAAAGTTTCAAAATGGGGCAAGCAACATACCAGGAAGGCAAAAATTGTAAAAATCTGAATATCAATCCCCACGATACATTGTGCCTATTAATCAAGGTACGTGTAGAAGATTAGATTTGGAAAGAGGTTTTGCAGATTAACTGGTAAAATGACAATACAGACTTGTAACATTTTTTTGTTGTCAAGACCAATATTCCTCTCTCAACTATTCTACACTTTCAAAATCGTTCTGTTCACTGGGTACTGGCTATTTTAAGTCACACAAAAATCATGGACACTGCACTGAAAATTCATTTTCACTTCAAACTTTCAGAATTCCCTCACCGAGACAGAGCTATTTGCAGCCCAATATACCGCCACTTTTCACACAGACAGTAGAGTCTCGTTTCTACTGTCTACACTCAACACAATATTTTATCCTACTTGACCCTAATAACAATACCTGGGTGGCTAAGCTGTACCTAAAGCGTCCTTCCGAAACAATCAATACACGTCATAAATGTCACCCCTTAAACAATCAACACACGTCACCTTAGCCGACATAAATGTTACCCTAGGCTAAAGTACGGTGTCATCAACTTATATACAATAAATTATTGCATACATATTTCCTTGTAGATGATGAACCTGAATAAGTTTTAATAATATTAATAATACGCCCGGTCAGCAGGAAAACGAATCGGAGAACCCTGTATAATACCGGTACGGAATGTTAGCATTTCGATAAAATTTGAAAGTGCGAGTCACAGATGATTCAGCCTCGTGGCGGATTGACGGATATCTTCATCGAATTTTATGCGCACAGAGACGGCCGTTTCTACGAATTGAAATCAGCATGCATGACGTTGACTGTGTCTGGGCTATATATACTCAGTGAGTGTATATTTTTAAGTTGCGATTATAATTTTTAACTGATACTTTTCCGGCAAAAACTAGCAAGAACAAGGATTTGAAAGTATTAAATGTATAAACAGACTTGTCTTTTACAGATAATATAGCTCATAATTTAGGCGGAGATCACTAACAAGACGTGGAGACGGTGGACGATCACGAAGCAGCGAAGGAAGGGAAGAAGTTTGGGGACGACAACGCGGAAGTAAGTCAAACAAAAAATGTATACTCCGCGATAGTTTCGTCAAATACTTCTTTGGTGCTCTTCAGACAATCTGTAGATAATAGAATGAAACATTACGAAACAATTTGCGATACTTACCACAAACAGTGGCGTGAGCAGCGATAAACCAAAGAAACACCACCGTGGTACCCATGTCCGGATCGTCGCGCCTAGGCTTTGCTCTTGTTTTGAATACTTTGCATGTGAGACCACGTGACCAGAACTTTCAGCGCGCAATGACTCGTGGGTAGGTGAACCTGCATTTCGCACTTGACCGTACCACCGGCATCGGGAGACGCGTTTACGTACGCGCGTCGAGTCTTCCATTCTGCATGTTCTGTGGCGGGGAAACATATCTTTCCGAATCCGATTCTGAATATCTTCAGACTTGAAAGTTTCTTTATCTGTCCGATGTACCATCGAGTGAACGCGATCGAGACGAATTCATGGGGACCGATGAGTTGACCGTCCTTGGTACCGAATGTACCCACAGTCGCATGTGGTTCGATACACGGCGGCCGCTGTGTGGTATGTATTAATCAGAAAAGAAATCTTATGAATACCACACAGCGGCCGTCGTGTATCGAACCACAAGCGACTGAGGTTATATCACGGTCGCCTGTGGTTCGATACATGGCGATGGCCGCAGTGGTATGCATTAGAAATATCGATATGTACCACAGCTGCTATCGCCATGTGTCGAACCACAAGCGACTGTGGGTGGTACAGCGCGCATCGAAGCCTCGGGAAACGGGCACAGCTCGAGCTCGGCCGATAATGAATTTTTGCTCGGCCAAGATATGCGTGTATGAGTGGAATTGAGAGCTATTTTACTTCTGAAGGAGGGCTGTCGGGAACTTTGTAACAGGCATAGTTCAAAATACAAGCTCTCAGTGTAATGTGAAAAAAACAAAATGGGAAAAATTTTTTTACCTCTAAGCTTAAAGACACAAATACATGAGCAGTAGAGCGGCCAGAACAGTGGCAGATGCGAGGGTCACATGAACAGTGACCCGCGCCTACTGTAAAAGATAATAAAGACTTTTTTATTCACATGTCGACAAAACAAAGGATAATGGAGAAGTGGTCTCTTCCAATATTGAGAATCGTTGAATGATTTCTTTTCTTTGGTGTTCATTGGTGTTCATGATAATGATTTACCACTTCAGGAAGATATGAATAAAGAGATGCGACTCAGAAACACTTTCTACAATGGTTTATTGAAGAGGAAATGGTAAAGTAAGAAATCAGGAGGATGGATACGAGTGAAGCTGCGGGTCCGGACCAAATAACCACCAGAGTACTGGTTGAGTGTTGAAAACAATCAACATACCCGCGTTCAGAACGAAAGATGTGTACCTGTAGCTTGGAAGTTACTTGTAGCTAATATTTCAAGTTGCCCAATATTCAAAAAAGGGGGAGAAACCATTTCAAGAGAACAACAGATTAGTGGCTTTGATTATCACTTGTTTGCAAGTTGATTGAGTCATGTCTAAGAGATAGTAAGCTTATGGTTGATGCTTGAATTCCTTGAAGAAAATTAATATCAAGGTGTGTTGCTGGAGGGACTCCAGTTGTCATCATATACATGTACATTACTTATATTTTGCCGAGGCTTTTGACAAAGTTGCACACAACAGACTGAGCTACAAGTTACAAACACATGACATAGCAGAGGACATCGCAAGATGGATACAGGAATAGCTCACTGATCGTCTACAAAGAGTGGTGGGAAATGGATGTCTTGGAAACCAGTAACCAGTGGTGTACCGCAAGGATCTGTAGGCCTACTTGGGCCTGTACTCTTCCTAATCGTTGTTACTGATATTCATAATAGTATCCAAGCGCATGGTAAGCAATTCGCAAACGACACAAAAGTTAAAAGAAATTTAAAGCGTCACTGACCATTTATACTGTTACAGAGAGATTTGGATCGGCTGGTGGAATTGTCTATAAAAAGGTTAACGGAATTTTATATCAATAAATGCAAAGATAATCATGTTGGTCATAATAATCCTCGAAAGGTTTGTGAAATGGGCATGTTTGTCTCGAAGAAATCGAAGAACAAAAGGATATTGGAGTCTAAAACCCTGTCTTCAGTGATCAGAAACAGATAAAAAGGCAATCGAGTAATTGTAAGATTCGCTTGGCAAACCAAATACATTATGCTCAGGCTTCACAAGCAAGTTGTGCGGCCTCACTTTGAGTATGCTGCCCGTCAAGCGTGGTCTCCTTGGCTAAAGGGAGATATAAGGTTACTTTAGAAAGTCTGGGCACGCTCGGTTTGCCAAGTTTATCGAGGAATGCAGAGGAAAATCATACATTGAGAGCTTAACTTTGGAAAGTCATCGTGTAAGAGGCGATATGATTGAAGTACATGCCATTTATATAATATTTTGAAAAATGGATGAATGTTCCATAATTATGGATCGTTGTTTGTCAAAAGCTACGAGAGGACTACCTTGAGAAGCTGAAAAGAGATCATACAGAGTTGATATTCCTAAATACTCTCTCTCCGTATTCAAAGATGAATGGAACTATTTACCCAACAAATGAATGTATTTCACAAATTTATCGTGCTTCGGGCAAGTCGGAGTTTCGCTCTTCGAAACTTTCGATGAGGGGACTGGAGGGGGTTTTGAGGCAAGCTCAGAGAGTCTCGTTTGCCGCTTGTATGTTTAAAGGGGCATTAGCTGCAACTGTTGACTAATTTTTCACTACTCTGTTTCAATGTATCAACTACAGAATTTCACTATAATCCGGTCATCATGACCAATGCCCGGTGTCTTGCTTGCTAATACAGCCTGTGTATGTGAAATGACCATTGTTATTGTTGATAAATGTATTCAAGTCCGGACCTGAATACAAAATTTAAACAATAATTAAATGCAAATTATACGCATATAAGGTATATTTATGAACTAAATATCAGGAATTTCTCCATGGTTCAGGGATTCAAACCAGAAACTGCAGATGATACACAGAAACAAACACAATAAAAAAAAGACCAAAGTTATAGCTAATGGATCTTTAAATTACCCATGGTCACTTTAGTCAGGTTAAAGGTACAAACGCTTCTTAGACTATGGTGAGGAGGATTGGGTTGTGAAATGAGGAGTGTGTTCCAATGGCTCCCGTACATGAGTTTCGTAAATTCTTCAGTAGGACCTTTACAACATAAATAGAGCTAGACACTCAGACAGACGGCCGAGAGGCTGTATGTTTGGCCGCGGTGAACCAGACCCTCGAGAGTCTATTGGTAAACCTACTGTTGTTTTTGAATGCCCTGACTGGCGCCCAAATAAGTAAATTAGTTGGCACAGTATAGTATACCACTTACCCTCCTCATCTGAATTTGAGTTCGAGAAGGGCGTAAAATATCATAAGATCACCAGAAGGCGAAAAGGGATTAAGTATTAATCATATTGGGTCAATTGTGCCCTGAATCTTTTGATGAGTAATTCTTGGATTTTAATTTGCTGAAAACAAGGTGGTTGGCCAAAATGTGGATCACAGTCGGGCTATTAACTATAATAAAATTTAATTTCTGTTTCGCTACGTGTTCAGAATGCGAAGCTTTTTCGTAACCGTTCTGTTTCCCCAAAATAAGTATAAATGGTATTAACAGACGAAAAGGCGGAAGCATGTTAACTCGCTGTTAACAAGCTTGTTGTCATTGTTAGGTGAAGTCATAGACCCGGAGTTTATGATTAAGCTTACTGATTTTTGCAGGCAAGGCATATGGGCTCCTGTACATTGATAGAGTCTTTAGAGCATGCTGGCAATGCACTGCACATGTGTCAATTTTTAGCCAAAATTTCACGTCAGCGTGGTTTCAACTATCCGTAGAAATATGTGTAATGGCAATTTTTGAACTACAGATGTTCAATTACACATTTGCTATGCAACGAAGCATTAAGTTTAGAATACGTAAAATGATATATGCAACAAGTGCAACAAGTGTTCAGAATGCAACCGACACTTTAATAATCTGTCCATTATGATCAATAACTTTGCAAATTTTATTAAGCTTAACTTTCCACAACAGTTACACTGCTTAAAATGAACAACTTTAACAGGGTACTAGGTTTATGTGAACTTCACCAAAGGATAATATGGAGATAATATGGATGGACACTCAACAGGGCCGGTTAAGATTGTAGTGACAAACTGCTGATGCTGAGCACTGTACATCAATTAAATTTGAGAAAACAAACCTTGTTGACATTTATCCGAAAAATTTACCAATTTCATCATTCGAACTCGGGGAAGGAAAATCCAAACGAGACAAAATCTTTCGTGTTTACTTCCACATATCAAGAGTTTACGAGGACCTGCATAGAATTTTTATATATTACACAATTCATCTTGATTAGCATAGAATTTGACATCGATAACTAGTTGTTATTGTATATGTTCACTATTCAGTGCGTGTGGTGAGACCATGAGTCGAGGATGACATTTTGTGACGGGTGATCGAAACAGAGGATCATACAAACATCTTTTAAGAAATGCAGCATTTCTATTATCGCAAAACGTTGAAATAAAAGTGTGCGAAGCCCGGTACCTCTGAGTAAAATATATCAAAGACATTGTGTAGGATGTGAATAGGACTTACCGCTCCTCTAAAGATCTGACGGCCCATCCCTACGTGATCAATGGACATGTCCCAATGTCACCTAAATCCACCGCAAATAGCGCCTCTCCACCGCAACATCAAAGTCGCGTCTTCGTACCAAACAGTGCCGGGAATTATCCTGAACTCCCTGTACTAAAAGATGATGCATGTCGACCCTAAGCGGAGAGCCGGAGTTCCGTTTGATAGAAGCAACCACGTTTCTTATTTTTTGTCAGTCCGCAAGCGAGTAATCACTCTGCCGACACGGTCCAAATGGCCGTTGCCATTTCTAAGATCGTCTTCCTACGTTTAACTTTTTAATTTATAAAAACTACAAAAATTCAGATATATAGGAAATGCTAAACACTGAACTTTTGATAAAATCGTATGTTGAAATAGTAATTTTGCTCAAAATCCATAAGAATTGCAAAGCCTGGTCATAGGGCTTTTTTTATGGTAAAATGGGGTTATTCTTAAAGGTCTGGTGAAATTCCGATGTTGCAAAGTCACATAAATACAGTTGATAGTCTATAGAACAGTTTTGTTTATTTCTTCTTTTCGTTTCGTTCGCGATTATTAAATATGGCAAAAGGAAAATGCAATATGGGCGTGTACCTAAACCCTCTCCAGTCGATTTTTTTCGGCTTTCCGAAGTTTGCCCGACGTCGTATCTTATAGCACTGATAACGGGAAAGTAAGTATTTCACACCCACGGGGATTAATTTTCCGGGAGAATGGGCACAGCTTCAGAAGATAATAGCGGGTACAGTAAGGCATTATGACGAATAAAGCTCAGCTACTTCTCCATCGGCCTATCGTTGGCAATCTCATCAGAGGTTTTGACGAGATCATTATTGAGGCTGGTGAAATAAACAAAAGTTGGCATATCGGAGGATTAGTAATCCCCGGCCTTATACCAAACTCTACTAGTACGCATTCTTTCAGACTGTCTCTAAAACTAATTTCACGAACACGAATCTCAGGATGCCATGTCTGAAGGAATCGATTAGCTTACAGAGATGTTTCCAGTTTAAGCATAGACCCTCGAGTTTATATGGTTTAAATACCTTGACGGTGTCCTCGGATATTGCAAATCGTCAAACGATTTATGGCTGTTTCAGTGTTACTTCAAAACCAATCATGCAACCGTGATACCGAAATCATAAATTTTGCGTGTTTGACAAATAACTCTCTCTCTCTCTCTCTCTCTCTCTCTCTCTCTCTCTCTCTCTCAAAAAACCGCACTACAGACAGTCTATGGTTCGGCAAACAATGAGCCTACATGGATCTCTTTATTATGGTCGATTTCTCAAAAGCCACCATTCTTCTTCTGGCAAGAAGTGAGGTAATACTTTCCTCTTGGACATAGCTTCAGAAAAACAAAAATCTCACGGAAAATCATTTACTGACTACATAACTGGTCTTGTAGATCCATTTCTAAAAAGAAAGAACCATTTTGTAAACCACCTGTGATGAAAACAAGCTGTTTTAACGATGTACTACAATCAAATGATAATTGTTATAAACTTGCTGTATTTGTGAATTTTACGCAATCCGATGTTCTCATCAAACGTTGTTTTCATACAGTGACAATCGTCCTATTCTTGGCTCTCAGAGTTGAAAGAGATTTATGTGTAACTGTTTCATGGTTTTGTGATGCGAAAAACTCATGAAGACATTTCTAAATTTGGATCGGTTTAAAGTTCCCCTGCACGAAAAAATTAGTTGAAAATCGAAAGCATTTTCGAGGCGAATAGTACGTTAATATGAGCAGTAACTTGGACAAAACAGGAACAAAATAAAGTATTAGCACTCCAGAAAGGCTATATTGATCCGATAAAATGCTAATTTATCATGTGGAAAAATCTTGGCCAATATCATAGTTTTACGTCCCAGGGAAGTCTTATGTAACCAAATGAGAAACATTGATATCAACTTGTCAGTTTAGGGAGAAAAAAAACTCGTTCGACTGGCCGGTGTCAATCCCTACTGAAATATATATATTATTAAACACTATTTTGTAAACTATTCATAAATAGATCGGAACGTGAGATTCAAAACTTAGTGAAAATTTCCAACCTGCTCTAGTTTTTAGCAGTTTTATCATCATTGCTATCTAAACAGAAACCTGTTGTCTGCTTTTCTTGAAAGCTGTTACACGAACACAATTGTGACTGTGTGCGTGTTCCCGGTATGTAACCTGCAAGAACCAGGATGAATAGATCGTTTCCCGGTTATCCCACAATGCATCGCTGTGGCCTTATCAAACATTAAACACACTCTCAAAACAACAAAGATATACTGATTTTGAGAATGACAAAAATTTACAATGCCAAATAATGCCTCGTGTATTTCGTTATCCATTGTCGACGAAAACATAGGGTGTAACCTGCCATAGTGTTCTGTGTGTAACATACCCTGCGTATACCCCACGGCTGAAAAGTTCTATGAGTAACCATAGACCCTCGGGTTTTTCTCGAGGGTCTATGGAGTAACTTACGCTTTGTATACCCAAACGCGCAATGCATGAACTTTGAACTGGTAAAAGAACGATACAAACAAAGTGAAGGTTGAATATGCAGAGTTCAACATCACTCAAGCGACCATTATCCTCCTGAAATAACACACCCAGAGAAAGGGAACGACAACTTCAAGTTTACCGGGGTGAATCTCGACGATTGCTGCCAACTACTACAGTAAAACGCATACGTCAGTCAGGAATGTTCTCAGAAGCTGAAGTTTGCGAATATGATGTAGAACATGAAAATGTACCAGAGTAGCATGCCGCAAACGATAGAGGCGGCCGTGAATCGTTTGGAGTATGTCGATGCCTGCCTAGCTGTGGCCATATCTCCTCTCTGTTTGGCCTCTTGAACCTGCAGTGAGGAAAGTAGTCGAGTTAAATCGTAGTTTAGAATCTCTCTCTCTCTCTCTCTCTCTCTCTCTCTCTCTCTCTCATATCTGTCCGATGATTGTAAGAAGATTGTAAGATTCAAGAATCTTAAGTACTAGCTATTATTGCTTTATTCTTTCAGTAAAGCTTGTCATTGTGTGTGTGTGTGCGTGCGTGCTTACATCTCACTCTCGGTTGTATATTTACAGGCGCACAAATTCACTCACCATAAAGGAAGTCTCAATGCAATTTACAAACTGCGGAGTAAAGACTGGACTATTTCATTCAAGTATGGCGTTGGCGATGATACAACATTCAACTGATATATTCCGGATATAGCAGAGATGGAACCCAGTTTTGACAGTTGGAGAAAAAACAATTTTTGCCATTTTTGATCCTTTCTAGTCACAATTCCACTGATATTACTGCAGTAAATCACCTCAGTATTAAACGGGTATAGCAGAGTTATAGGAGGGTTTGACAGTCCATCGCTCTCTATCGCTCGTGCATAGATGTAATTCATGGTCAAAATCTCGTGGCCAGGTGTCGCTGCCTGTATTCATGTGCCCTTTACAGTGGCAGCAACTAGTGGTCGAAAACCACAGGCTCGTTCCAGGACCAGATCGTCTAAATAGAGAATAGGTGCGCCCTAATTTGAAAAAAAAAGACTTTCTAAACTAGCCAAAACAAGAAAAATAGCCACATATTTGCAGATCAAGTTTGTAGGCCGATTACAGTTTACCTTTCGCGAAAATAACACGGCCGGAATACCACAGGCAAAGCAACAGCAAAAGGCGGCAAAAAACGAATACTGGAGGCAGTCGTCGGGTCCTTCCTTCAGCTTGTCAACATCTTCGACGACCGCTATCTCGATGGCAGTTTCCTTGGCACCAGAGTCCTGTCGGGGAAACGTACGTATTTTCAAATTATCTGCGAACGAGGATAAGAAATAAAAAGTTTGTTTCTCATCCTAGACATATTCCAAAAATGATGCGATGACGCGGCTTTTTTTCTTCTCTTTTTTATTCGTCAACCAACAAGAACATGAAAAAACGTGAAAACAACATGGGAATGCACACAGAAATAAATGCACAGCAGTATTGCCTTAGTAGTTTTGTATAGCAACAGTGTGATTTGACTTTTAGTGCAGCAATGCTCAGTTTTGACAGCTTACATGTATTTTGTTTTCAGTTGTGTTATATACAGCGCTATGTTTTGCACTATCTTCGCCAATTTTTGTGGGTTTTTTTCCATTTTATTTCCTCATGAGCAGAAAAAAAGGTTGACGCGGCAGGTGTGAATTGACGCGCGCGAGGATGAGAAACAAACTTTTTATTTTTCTTGGCCTAATATGTTCTGTTACAGCACTGTATGTGTCCTGACAATAACATTATTAGATGGCTTCAACCACGTCATGTATCAGAGTTGACAGTATTTTGTAGAATTATTGCCTTGATGTACTAATTTATGACCTCCAGGAAAGTTATAGAGCTTGAACAAAATGTTAGTCGGAATATCATGCTTATGGCGTTGAATGCCAAGTTAAAGTGCCTGGCTATAACTTTACCTTAAATATTCCGATGTATTGCTATGCAAAATATACAAGCGGAACATATACAAGCGGAACACGAGAAGAAATTACAGTCGTAAACAGCTCTAGCCGTTGGTTACGGACGATTAAATCTCGGGATGGGTTGGTTACAAGTCAAACAAATACGGAACGAACACTGTGGAAAAATATCTTTTCAAACTTGCTTCTTTTGACATAATTGTTTAATGGACGCAAAAACGAAAACAATTGCAATATCCTGGAGCCCATACTCAGTCAAAAAACGGAACAAATTGTTCGATTTGTGGAGGTATAGAAATGACCTCATTCTGACCTCTCCCACCTTGCGAGATCAATTGGTCCTCCCTTGGGCTAGTAAGTATTATTTCAAGGATTTCCGCGTAAAGTTTATAGCGGTGTCGCTTTCACCATCTGGAAGTCCTGTTCTGACATGTTAAAATAGAATTTGGAATAATCTCTTCCAGTTTTGTGAATGGTCCTTGAGCTCGCCAGGTAGGAAAGGTGCCGAGGATATGTGCAGATGTACGTGGAAGGCAAAGATTAAGATTTTGGACAAAGTTGGTTCTTATGTACGGCAAAAAAATATAATGAGTTTTGCTTGGCATGACTTTATACAGACATCGCATCAATGTTAGCCCTCTTAGTCTTTCATAAAGACGAAATATATTCAAGAATACACAATACTCTAATACGATATTCACTATAATACATGTTACCAAAGACGAAGCAAGATATGTACGGACTCTCTCTCTCTCTCTCTCTCTCTCTCTCTCTCTCTCT
>LD499424.1:45092-63587 GCA_001465055.1 Ptychodera flava
AGTAAGCAGATGTATTTTATATTGTATTTTGCGGTTACTTTAAAGGGACAAAGTCGGCCATTTTCCATGAATTTTGTTTGATACAAGATAATACTTATATTGTTTGACATGTTGAAAGATACTGAATGGATGGGTGACCATGCATATACATGTATTCGACCCCGGTTGTAGACACGATAAATCAAACCATCGCGAAAATTAGTTAATGGTCATGACCATTTATTCATTCTCGCGATGGTTTCATTTAATTTGTCTAAAACCGGGGTCGAATATATGCATAGTCACCCGTTTATTCAGTATCTTTCAACATCTCAAACAATGTAAGTAATAGGCTATCTTTTATGAAACAAAATTCATGAAAAATGACCGACTTTGTCCCTTTAACTACCAGTAAGGAGTCACTCAACACTTCGTATGGCAACCCTTCCACTAGGGTTATGCGCGATCATACTTGTTTATAAATATGACCTTTCCAACAGTAAAATTGCAGTGACACTAGCACTCCAACTGACGACAAACCTAACCTTTGTTGTTTTGTCTTTGAAATGTCCACCCGACGACCTGGACTGGTGCCATGAAATTAATAAGGATGTGCGTCACAGTGCTTGGCGACAAGTAACTTTAATTTTAATCGCCCTGTAAAATCTGTTGTGAGAGCATTCTTTCGAGTGTAGTGCAGGTAACTATTAGAAAAAGATCGACTTCAGTTATGTCCTGTTCAGTCACCCGATATCGTAGTCTACATGTTGGACTCCTGCGTCACATGATGCCTGTGGCCATATTTGAAAATCCCATTCATTGGTATGCAGTGTCAGTTTATAAATACCATTTTCACGTCATAATTTCAAAGTTACCTTTTGAATGGATAGGCATTGCGAAAAACATGGGGAAGCTGTCGTAATGATAAATGCACAATTGAGATTGGACGCCTGCCAAGCATAGAAGGAAAGCACTGCAAAATAAATCGGCAGGTAGTTTCTATTACTGTGGACACGAGATCATTATCTGATAAGTATTTTATTTTTTCATTTTAGTAGACACATCTAGAAACGACTTCTCGTTTTTTGGACATACCAAATATGTAGCCTCTGCACATTGGTGCCTCATTGTTTGTAGACATAACACTTAAATTGTTTGCATATCATTTTGGGCAAACAACGCCCTGGCGGCGCATCAATTCTGTTGACACTTGGTGCAATGTAGGTTGGACAATCATGTAAATGTACTTCCCTTAGAATATCCCTGATTCTTTATATTTCTGAGGGTTATATTGCCTGTGGTTTCACATTATTAGTGTTATTTTTTTTTTCATCTAGCAGCCTTTCTGAAGCAGCTCAGCTATATGAGACACCGGCCGATTTAACTCTGCTGCTGGGCGACCCAGGTTGCAGATGAGACACGCATTGTAATACTGGCCGTGAAAACTATGCTTGCAATTTAAATACACAATACATACTTCAGATGATGTCAAGATTCGTGCGAGATACCAGAAGTGCTGTCATCAAAATGTCTACATAATCTTCTTGACACTTCACATATACTTGACGACAAAGCGATAATCAGTTGCCTGTTTACGTAAAGGATTATTAATCATTTCCCTATGACACAGTCACAGCCGCCTTGTGTGAGATTTTGGGAAACATGAAGGAAAATTTAAGCAGCATGATTTAAGGAAACAAAACGTTCATAGGTTTCTGTCGGGCATTAACGGTGCACTACACCTAAAAGTCGAACGGGGACATATCTAAATCAGATGATATATTGACCATGTGACCAACAATCAGAAAATTATCCTGAACATTTTATTCGATCATATACAGATTTCATCATCATTTGAAGAAATCAGAACAAGCTATAATTAAACCACTACAAGCAACATCTGAAAGCTAGTGGACAAGCATTTTTACAGAAGTACATGCCTTGACCAAAGTGAGAAATTCGCCGCTCAGAATTTAAATGTGTAAATATTTATTCTCTTCACAAATCAGAAAGAAGTCATCCCAAGCAACCTATAAACCAAATTTGAATGCTGTCACTCAACAGTTTCAGAGAAGCGTATGACTGAAATTTTATTTGTTCACAATGTTTCTGTCTCTAAGTACTTTTGTCCACCAGAATAATTCTAAAATCCGTCTCAAGGTTCTAATTGATGCCTCCAACACATACCCTTGATATTTTCAAATCCCCCGTCAATTCTCCCCCTCCCCGGTGTTACTGAATGCAGCCTAAATACCCCCCAAGTCAAAAGGGACAAAATAGCCACTCCATGACCTTTTCCCTGCATTGGCTGTGCTACACTTGAACCTCGTTGTGCGAGCCATGACGAGACACCTTGGCCCGAACAAGACTTCTCGTGAATCAAAGTCTTATAACACAAAAGAATGTCGTCTGGGGTGTTACGTTTAATGCCAATATTAGCACCCCGTCGGCGTGTAAAACGGTTTCCTTCTACGAGAACCCAGGCGAGTCATTTTGACTCTATTGTGAGTTTCCGGTAAACAGGCATTATCAGAGTGTTCACTAGAAAGTGAAATAACATTACACGTTCGTTTGAACATTGTACTTCGGAGATCCGATATAGTGCATGGTATGTTATCAGCATGTCCACAAATTTACAAGTACTTGTACGGTTTCACAAGTAGAAAGAGTTCGTCGCAGGATTTATCAATGGGAAACTGACTGAAACTGGTCTGACAATTTCGCTACGGATCTAATCACCGACACCACTCACTTCTGGGGTTTTTGTCTTTTATGGTTTAATCACTCACGACATTTTTTATGATTTATTTCAAAGTCCCAGGGCACTGTTTTGATCACGAAGGATTCCCCTTTGTACAATCTTATCAACTGTTGACCATAGACGGGTTGTGCTCTACAATAAAAAGTCAACAAACTTCTTCCTTTTCTCGGTTCATTTACAGTTTGAAAATAGAAAACAAAAGATAACACAGAAATCAAAAGTGATTCTAAAGATCAATTTATGGAAATTTTTCATTTGCATTTTACTAAACTTTATGGGTTGCATTTTACTAAACTTTATGGGCCATTCAATTTCGGGATAGATATAGGAATGAGGTGATGCAAATATTTTTACTTTCACAGGATTGATAGTTTACCCTGGTACTGTAAACACGCAATTACACCACCACCCCCACCACCCCATGTTCTGCGCAGAAGCAGAAAGGCCGTCATTTGTTTAAATAATAATTACTTGGCACTGAAAGAGTAGAACTTTTATATGACTTACGTTATATTATTTAATGGAAACAATTGTACGTTTCGACACTCGTGATTGGCACGTGACAATACTTGTATGTCACGATAGGGTATTCAGCTTTGCCGAATTTCCAGATACAATGTTTCACAATACAATATTCAGTGTGAGAAAAATCAGAAAACAAACAACGAACGAACGTACAAGACAAAAAAACTCACCCCTTTTTCCTGGCTCGGTCCTTGTTCCGCAGACATTTCTTATGGTCGAGTTCGGATTGAAGACCTGATTGAAAGACAAAAGCAAACGGCATGACGACCGTTGGGTACAGCTACACAAATTTGCGTTGAAGTTTCCACGAATACTCAGTGACAGTCGGAAAAATAGTCATCAGTATTTTCTGTTATGCGTTGCTATAGCTTCGGCAGATTTATGACTGGCAGATAGTTTCGACATAATTTCATAATAAGAGATTCGAAAATAATTTATTGATCGCCGTTATTATTCACTTGTTAATCAATCTGGAAAAACTGTCTTCCGACGTTTTCGGTCTGTAAATAATACAAATTTGTCTTGAACATCGTTGACAAGTTTTAACAAATCTTGCAAATAGTTTCATTTGCCTGTCATTCAACTAAATGCAGAATATTTGGTCCACAAATGCCAACAGGATACATCACTTAGTATACGGATTTCCACATGGTTTATCCGCATTTATAAATGTAAAATATTTCCTGTATCGCGAAACATAAGTCTGCCCCGAATCGGTCTTTTCATCTGCCATATAATATGGCACAGACGAATTGAGCATTTTTGTCACAACCTTGTGGTCACCATGTTCCACTATTCTTCCGTAACTAAGTACGTGTCTTTCGTTCTTCTGAAGTTATGTATTTGCTAAATATTAATCATGAAAATGTATTTTATCGATTAAAAAAATAGTTTGTATTCTAACCCCCTCGTTTCAAGTTGTTCAGACTTTGCATGCGAAATTGGCAGTCACAGGAACACCTAATATGATGAATATTTATGGATGCAGAGACCAGACTGGTGAAAAAATAGGTTGCATTCTATATGTTATGATTAAATCGTTAAGGAGTCAGGTATCAACGCTTTCAGTGTTCAGCTTTGTATTTCCATAGTGGCAGTTGCAGCAAGCTTTTCGGTGATTTTAGAAAATGTTGATGATATGGTGGTTTCCCGCCAAAATTAACAGAAATGAACAGTGTATATGACAAATGTTAGCGAGCCGTCATTATTTACGGTCAGAGGGTTGAGCGGAATTGCATTAGAAACTCCGAAATTTCGAGTAACCCCCCTCCCAAAGCCAATCTTGATGAATTTGAGTAACACCCCTCTCTGACACAGAAATTTTGACTGAAATCCCCCCCCCCTCACTTGGAAAAGTTAAATAACAAATAATTATTTTTATGCATAGAATGCATTGTCATTTATTTACAGTATCAAAACTTTGTTTCTGCAATATTGTGTTTATCAAGATATTGCCGAAACTTGTGTTAAAGAGTAAAGAGCAAATAAGACAAAGAAAACAAAAATTTAATAAAGAGATTAATTTACATTTGGTTAAAAGATACAAGGAATCTCTATCGCTCAGGTATTTTGGACCATGACAAATTATTTCCTTGTCTTAAAAACTGGTTTGTTATGGAGACAGTCAACTGTTTTGTATACTTTATAGAAATAGAATCAGTTTTCTTTACACTTTCTCCCTGATATTCAGTACCCTATATAAAAGAGACTAGATGTTTCTCATGCTTGATCACACAAGTATACCTTTCTTTTTGAAAAAGTACTCATTTTGTAATGATATTCAATATACTTAGTATATATATATATATATATATATATATATATATATATATATATATATCACTGTACTTCTTTTAACCTATAGTTTTTCATTCTTTTCTATTTTTGTATTATTTCATAACTGTACTAAATACTTCAGTACTTCAGTACTGAGTAGCCCCTTTTTTCCTCTCCACATGTTGAGCAATTGAAACTTTCTAATTTTTAAGTGACCCCCCCCCCTCCATCCACTCCTACGCCGTAAATAATGACGGGTCCCTTAGAAACTCATGGAAAAGCGCCGTTTGCCGAGAGTGTGAGGCCGAAGGGTACATACAGATTGAAATTTTATGTGTTTGTCATTATTACAAATAAAAAAAAGATTCTCTCCAGCACTATATAAAGTTTGAAGTCTATATCACAACTTGTGTGCGCTGTGACCTAAACCCTTTCCCGCCGTACAGAGTTTCATGTATACGTTTTCAGCCGGTGTTTTCAGTACCTGTGTCATAGAGCATTTACAGAAACAACTCGGTCAGCATACATAGGTTGACCTCAAAAGCTCGCGTCTGACCTCTTTTTGGAGAACATACGACATGTACAGAAAAACATATGTCGATCGTCTGATATCATTTAATCGTACATTGTAAACGACGCGACCCGCGCATACATATGGCGGGGTAAGGAGTTTTTAAGTGTGTTTGCATGACGATCTGATAAACTCCCTGTTTTATTCAGACCCCTGGGACAAGCACCGTATGTGTATGCAAACGTTCTGCTCCTTCACAATACAGCCCTTTGAAGTAAGGTCACGACCCTATTCCAGCAAGATATCGTACGATCATGTGACATCTGAACACGCAGGACAATACAGTAATAATTTTTGCATTTTCACTTCACCCATGCTATACGCCAGTATCTCATTCTTGGAACAAGCCAGTTCTACAGGGTTCCATCCACTTCACTTCGCGACGAAAGAAACAAGTGGGGTTGTAGAATCCATGTGTACGTGAGAGGTCATCTGTTGATTGAAGGGTTATAGCTATAGCTGTATGTTAGACGTATAGTTCTGCTCCTTGGTTTCTCACGTTTCTGTAAACTACACTGCTGAACAGATTATATTCTAGAGAGTCGTTTTTACTCCAGCCTTTTTGGATTCACCGCCATTTCACACGTCTTTAGTCTTCTAAGGTTATATGATAGACTTGCAAAAATGTTCGTTCTCTTTCGAAAAATGCCATGTGATACTTTATTTACATGCAAGCAATAAATTTTAGTTTTATAATTCTGAGTTTCCACTGCCCGCTCGCAAATGCAAAGCAGCTATAAAGTGTTCGAATAAAGTGCGATTGGTACTGAAGGCGTTCGTACGCAGCCTGCCACTATCTATGTGACAAAAAGTTACAAAGAAAATTTAAAATTAAAACTATCTTTCTAGACTGAGTTTTCTATAGGATTAACAAATGATTTATGAGTTACCAAATAGGTTTATACTTTCACACTAACAGAATCGGCGCATGTTATCCAGTGTTCGATGCAGCGAACAGCGCCACGCTGCGCCGCCGATCCTTGTACATAACATGTTATAGCTACCTGCAAACTATATAGGTACGTCTTCCGATCTCTCGGACAATGGTGCATGTAATTACGTGATTCATATTCAATTCCACATGTCCCAATAGCAAGTAGATTTGAAAACCAAGCATAATTTGTTGTTGTTGTTGTTGTTGTTGTTGTTGTTGTTGTTGTTGTTGATGAATAAGTTTAACGAAGCTATATATGGACAGTAGAGAAGTCAACAACAAACGCACCAGCATGGGTATATAGCTGCTAAATATCTCAAACTTGGCTATTTTGCCAATCTAGCAATCCCGCACCTTTACCCATAAAGGTGAGGGATCGCAGGATTGCCAAAATAGCCGACATTGAGATATTTAGCAGCTATTCAGCTACGAAAGTTTACAGCCTCGGTACACAGGATAATTAGCAGCTATTCCGCTATTGTGTTTTCGGACCTCATGACAGAAACTTTACTACCTGCTTCAGCTATTCCGCTTTGATACCAAAATCCCTGGCCATTCATCTATTAAAGCTAATTACCGTTTTTAGCTGCTATTAGCAAATGTTATCAGGCTATTAGCTGGCTTTAAGCTATTTTCTTATCAATATAATTCATGCAAAAACATTCATTTTTTTCTGTATTTTTGCCTTGCCTGCAAACTCATACTATTATCATTCAATTTTGCACACGCTAAATGAGATGGCATATAATTCATTTATAGTGTATTGTACTATTATCTGATTTATTTTTGGCACATTTTAAACATTTGCTGACAAACTTTCGGAAAATACACTCTTTTCTAACTCGAGGGGTTTGCAATGCGATTGCTCTTGCAATACGGCACCCTTATCTTTCTCAATTACACCAAGGATTCCCACGGCTGATCTGTGGAGCTTCCGTTTGTTTTCATGATAACTTACTGGTGGCGGTTCTTTGTCTGATTTAGCACCTTTGTAAATCAGTCATTCGTGTTTAGTCACTGGCATAAAGTTAAAACCTGTAAAGTGAACAATACACACTTCGATTCTCCCCTTCCGTATTAACTTAAAAGTCAACAAACAAAATAATTGCCGTGACGTATGTTCCAAATACACAATGGAATTAGGTATTTTCTAATTATAACCCTTTGAGGACCAAAGTCAATTTTTGTCACTTTTATAAAATGTATCCCTGTCAAATTTTTTCAAAATTTTGCCAAAATTTTGATGAAAACTGTAGCCATTAAAATGTGATATCTGTTTGGTCCAAAATTATCGAAAAAATTACAGAAAAATTCATAATATTGGTAAAATGTTGCACTAAAATTTTAGAGGGAAAAATTACAGCACTCAAAGGTTTAAACCTGACGTTCAATATTACTTTCTCGTCGGTTCTACCATATTTTCGCACATCACTCAACCTTTAACAACGGCTTACGTAACCTGCTTAGCTCTAGGATGATAATTATCGTACAAATACTAGTGTAAATTCCAGAGTATTAAAGTATTAATTGTCAGTCGTTTTAAAGTCTTCTATAGGTTTTGTGTTTCAACCCCTAACAGGCATGCATATTTACATCTCGAACAAAAGATAATGCAAATTCTGTCACTGTTATTTTTAATCAGGTATTCGTATAAATGTCCTGACATGCAATCATTTGCATGTCAGGACATTTACTCGAATACTTGACTAAAAACAAGTGACAGAATTTGCATATCTTTTGTATCACATGAAACATTTACAAGCAGAGACTAACATACTACTGTACACCGTTCAACCAGCCCTGTGACTGTCTTTATATTATTTTTTGGTTCCACCAGTTTCTCCTGATCATGTCATTCTACCACAATTTTTTTCATGCCACTGAACGAAACCCTCACTATATGTACACTTTTCGATTTCTTTAGCTTTCAATGCAAAAGAAATGCCATTTGCCATGGTTGCTAGAAACTTACACCTGCATTACTGAAAACAGTGCCCATGTAGAATTAGTATTACCTTCTTGGCTATACAATATTTATTCAGTATATTTATGACACGTCTTCTTATAGATACATAAGTGAAAAGTCACGCTCGTAACTTCCTTTGTTAGTAGGCCTTCTCAGACGTGTCCACTCCGTCGCTGGTAACCAGCTAATATATATGGCTAATAGCAGCTAATAGCGGCTAAAAACGGCTAATAGCTTTAGTAGCTGGTTACCCAGCTCTTCTCAGAAGTGACCACTCGTTAGCTTGTAGCCAGCATAGCTTGCTAAAAACGGCAAAAAGCGACTGAAATCGGCTAATAGCTTGAATAGCTGAATAGCCAGCCCTTCTCAGAAGTAAAATTTGTTAGCTGGTAGCCAGCTAATAGCTCGCTTACATCAGCTTTTAGCGGCTAAAAACGTCCTGTGGAAAATGAAATTAGCTTGAATAGCCAAGAAGAGCTAAAAGCAAGCCATTCATATGGCTAACCTAGCCATTGGCCTCCAAGCTATTAAGGGGGAAATTCAGCAATCCAGCGATACCGCACCCTTTTGGTTACGATACAAAGAAGTGTGATCTTCGCTTGCACGAATCCATGGGCTTTTCTTTCGCGTCGGTTTTGAAGGACAACGATTCACATTTTAATACCAGACCTGTTTCCGATGCATGCAATACTTATACTCTAATATGGTCTTTTAAGTTATGCATGACGTCTGCTACAGTGGTGTGCAATTTCTTTTCGGCGCCAAATAAGTATCCCTTCACTACACCAACCCCAGCAACACCTTACAGATAAGACAACAGGTGTGGACTGAAAGTGATAGTTTTCATTTGTAGAATAACTTTCTCTGTCATTATAGGCCTCGGTGCTCGTTGCAGTGGCACAGCTTGATTGCTTTGACCAAGGGCGAGTAATCACGTTTAAAATGGACGGGAAAAGCTAACTTTTCTTGCAAGTAGTTGCCGTAAGGAAAGATGAGAAGCCAACAAATGAACATTTTTATGCTGGCGATTGCATCTGCTGGCCAGTTCTGGTAACATCTTTAATTCTCTGAGAAGGAAAAACATCACCTCTGCCCTAGTTAAGAAACAGTTCAAAGTTCAAGGAAAGTCGAATACTGAGAAGAGCTGTAAGAGTTACAGCGTTGTTATAGTATCTTGCTTTACCTTCGCAAGAATAACGATGTGTAAATCAGTGTAAAGCCAATCAGTCCGCGCGTCTGTCGTCATCATCATCATGGCGCGCGGGGATGTGCAGCCGCAGAAAACTATAGATGTAAAACCAATGCACATTGGAATGGGGTAAATCTGTCGTTTTCAAAAGTACATGATTTACAAGAATCGTTGTTTGACATTTTCCACACACCGATTTATTTGTAAATAATTTTTGCGCGCGGCGCGGAAACAAAACGCTGCCTCATATAGAAATAATATTCACTTCAATTCAGTTCATCGTAAATGCAGTAATTTGACTGAGCAATGTTGACTGTCGACATGTCGAGTACAGCGGTGTTGCCATTTTGCCAAAGCTTGTTGTAAAGATCGCGCGAAATGAAAAGATATTCGTGCATGAACTCGGTGACTACACGACCAGATATTCAAAAATTAACACATCTAGTTGTATTTTTTGACATACCTGTGAAAATTTCTCACAAAATCATCAACGTTTGCGTCCTGCACGTCAAGCGTCTCCCTCGGTTCAACGCGGGTCGGCGTTATTATTGACAACAAGGTCTTGAAGCGCATGCGTTATTCCTTGTTCAGCGATAGTGAGCATGCATAGCATGGCAGCGGCAGTTTGACGCAGGCAAAGTAAACGCGTAACGTGAGGCATTGAACCGCAACAATTATGATAATTAGGCTATTAGCGAAACGTGTGACATTTGAGCGACCTCAGACGCAAAACACGCACACTATACCTTCTACGCGTTCGCGTGCACGTGTGCCACACCACCAGCTGAAAACAACACATAAGCTTATGGCCTAAGCTTACATTTAGATTTTCGTTCCATGCTGCACGGATTCGGAATAAAGAAAACTAAAAAGCCCTTTGCCCAATTGCTTTTTATCTATTGACCACTGAACATTTCTACCTTACAATATCGAACGATAATGACTGTTTTGTGTAAGTATTTGGAGTAATCACTGTGGAGGAACTACTGCATGCTAAGTCGAACGATACATGTGTAAGCCCTTATCCGTACGATATTCGTTTTGCTTTGATAAAAATCCATAGATACTGAGTCAATTAGATGGAGAATATATATATGAGCCCTAATTCGGTTTGTGACTGCATATTTAAATCACAGTCTCTCTACACACGGAAGGACGTTGTTTTGTTGGTGGGTTATGGGTCACTGACTAGGTAAGCTTAAAGGAGATGTTTGTCCTAGTTTCTTTTGCATTTACTTGTATGCCAAGACTACACCTGAAAATGTAACTCATATTATGTTCTATATGTATTTGCCAACATGATTTTGTCTCATCAAAGAGAACATCGAGACATGCAATATCAAGTATATTCAAGACTTCATTCGTTTTATTCATAAGCCTCATTATAAAATTGATACATGTAATCGTTCATGCATACATAATTTTGTACATAGATTCATACATACATACATACATACAAACATACATACATACATACATACATACATACATACATACATACATACATACATACATACAACATACATACATACATACATACATACATACATACATACATACATACAGGTGTTCTAAAAAATCTCAAGATAATTTCATGCATTAGATTAAATGGAAGGAAAGATTTGCTATGTGCAAATTAGGTACACACATGTAGAAAAATGTAATGGGGGAACCAGTATGCACCGCGTCAAGGTGTATGTGTATGTCTGACCTGTTTAGGCCTATTTATTTTGACAATCCCCATTATCGAAACGTCTTGAAGAATGTGTTGATTCTGATTAAAGTGACTTGCGACAGGAGCGTTACTTTCAAGTCCAGTTGTTTATAAATGGTTATTGATCCTGAGGAGAAATTCTGTTTTAGTAAATTTCTTGTACGCACTTTTTTGCATCTATTGCATGTAACGAGATAAACGAGGTTTTTGATTTAATACCCTTCTACATTTGGTAAAGTGAACACTAGCCTTATTTTTTTGAATGTATCTTCTTCTTTAAGGTAGTATGCACCTCGAAAGTGAAAGACTTAACTTTTGCTTAAAATTTCCACCATGAAACTTTCAGCCATTCTCTTACTAAATCAAGAATAAAAGTCGGTGGTCACCGTCCAAATTTTGGTACTAGAGAAACAAATTAACAAAGATTTACCGATATTCAAAATTCAAAATGGCCGCCATCCCTCTGTTAACTCTATGGAGAAAAAATAAAATTTTTGATTTTCGAAAAACTAAGCCGGTGAAAAGTCTTCTTACACCAAGAGCTTTAAAATGAACCCCCACAAGTGGTAGATCAGAAAAAAATTGTAAAAGTTTGAGAGTCTGAATCTCTGTCCCCGAGGTGCGTATACATCTTTTTTTACGTACCTGATTAGGCCTAAGTCTTACTTATAGGACGGAACGTTGTGTCAACATTACCAATGCAATAAGCTGAAAGTTTCCAGCATGATCAGTAGACGTGTGTAAATACAGTCATATATATATATATATATATATATATATATATATATATATATATATATATATATATATATATATATATATATATATATATATATATAAAATGACATATTATAACTTAAAAGGACACAGTAAACTTTCCGATTTCCAAATTGCTCTCCCCCCCCCAAAGTTGTGTCCAGCTCTGCCAAAGGTATTAGTTTTTACAATATTTCCTGTATTGCGAAACACAAGTCGGCTTCAGTATTTTGATCTGCCATTTATACACAGGCGAATTGGTCATTTTTTCGTAACCTTGTTTTTATAAAATAGTAAGCATGTGACTGTTAAATATTAATTATGAAAATGTATTTTGTCGATAAATAGAATTGTATTCTCAGAATTGTATTCCATCCCACCCCACTTCTCCCGAGTTGTTCGGACTGTGCATGCGAAATAGGTAGTCACAGTGTCACAGGAACGTGGCACCATATGATCAACACTCATTGTAGGCTAAACAGCAATACATACAGTGACCTCGCGAAGTGTTGACCAGACTGTTGTAAAATAGGATTAATTCTAGTTTTCGTAAAAGAGGACGCCATTGCCGTAGATAACCGAAAGGACAGATTTAAAGTTAACCGGATGGGGCTCTTCGGTTGCAAAGCCGTGCAGCAAACAGCTCAGTGCTTCTTTAAGAGTGCACATCCGCATTTAGTCAAATTGAATTGAATATGTGATTAAGTGCACGTATTCTATCACTACCTCGTTTCTTTCTCTTTATAACAATTCAGCTACACTCAGTCACTAAACATTGCAGTTAATTTATCAACTCTGACAAAATTACCGGCCACAAAAGATTATAATTCCACTTAGTAAAACCATTTTTATAGAGGAACAGGCGCTGAAGTCACGTGAATAAATCTGATAAATCGTACAGATACGGCGGATGTGACCGGTTCAAAACTGTAAATCTGTCGCCGCATACAAATGAGCAAACATCCTGAAATGAAATATGGTAATGATAAGATGGCGGCTTCAATCCGTTTTGCAATAAATGCTATGATAAGTGACATCGGTTATTGTTGGAAAGAACTCATGAAGCGGGTGTTGCGGCTATGGGAAATGGGAAGATAAACTCATTTGCACGGACGAATAGCAACACAGGTTACTCCTGGTCGCCAACCCTTTTCACTGTACTTTCAGGGAAGATATTCCTGTTAATCTTGACAAACTGCCAGATGTTCTATTTTAGGCGTCAGCGATTAACAAAACGGGCTTTGGGGCGACAAGAAGCAAACATGTTTGTTGTTTCTCAGTGCGGGGCAGGTTTTACATTAGGTTATGATAACTGCTTTTACAAAGGCTAAGATAATATTCCAAAATAGACGAAACATATGGTTGTCTGTGATAATCATCACCCAGGCTGTGTCTAGAACATTGATACTAAAATACTTACAGTTTTGAAGTTTCATGATACAAAATTAAGTACAAAATTAGAGGTTCTATAGAACCTAAAATTGCCTATAGGCAATTTTAGGTGTCCTTCCTGCTAAAACTTACCAGCTCCTGAAAACAAAATCCCGCATGCGACTTGATGCGGAGTGTTGTAGAATCTTGTCGGATGTAGAAATAGCATGAAACGTCTGTTAAAGGCTTATATTCGATAAAGTCTACACTAGGATTTTTTTAGGGCACGGGGGAAGTTGACCTGCTTTCGCCCAGGTTTGACAGGGATGTGACTGATCGGTGTATGGGTTCAGTCGTCTACAAACCGCATGGGCTGCAACTGTTCTAAATCAGTAATATTTTGAATCATCAAAACACAACGGAGAGTAGGTCAACTAAAGTAACATTACAGAAATTTCCTCGGGTGTAAGGTCGGGGCACAAGCAGCCATCCAGGAGAAGCTCTTCGTCTTTGTCGGTTCTCGTTCAACATTAACCTCTCGTTAAAAACTACGGAATCTATCGACGCATAGTCAGAACAGTCGGCCGTTACCGCTTTGCGCACACTATAGAGCACAGAATGATATAATATGACTGCATGCATGGCTACTTTAGAAATTCGACTGTTTCATCAGTACTCCAATGGCTTCACCCATGACGTCACAGTTTGTTGAATGTTGTCACGAGAATCTCTCTCTGTATTGTATTGTCACGAAACCCCCTCCCCACCTCTCTCTCTCTCTCTCTCTCTCTCTCTCTCTCTCTCGCTCTCGTTTACCGGCAACAGGTAATAGATCTCGTCTTTGTCAAGACTTTATTCCCACTGTAGTATTATTTGATACATTTATAGTTTCCAAATAAATTGGTTTGTTATAATCAGTGTGTAAAAGTATAGCCTTTCAAGGACAGCGCGATATGATTCCGTTCATGTGAAGATTATTTTAATATTCACGTCAGCAAGTTATCTTTCTCCATATCATACATGATGAACTCCTCATTGCTTACTTTTCAGGGTTATCGCTAAACAGGATCTTACAATATGTAAGTTCCCCAAACTTCCTCAATTGTTCATTTCCGCACGTTCACAAATCACGCAACTATACGATCCGTTTCTTTCTGCCAAATACTATACTAGCCGTTTCGAGTTACCTTAACTGGAATATACATTTCTATATTAAACTTTAAAGGGCAAGTAATGCTAACTTTTTATGATTTTTTCATCATTTTTATTTTGTATATCAATTGCAACTTCTTTCCCTACTCCCCAAAGAATGTTGAAACACCCACTTTGTTAACTTAACGTCACCTTATATGTGTAAAATGCATTGTTATTGTTTACATTTGACTTCTAGTCCGGACCAGAAGTCACTTTTCAACAATAACAATGCGGTGTTCACACATACAGGCTGAGTTGACAAGCTGAACACTTTATGTCAACATGCCTTGGGGAGCAGAACAAGGAATCATGGTTGACATATAACAAAAATGGTGAAAAAATTATCAAAAGTTAGCATTATTTGCCTTTTCTTTAATCGTACTTCTGATTGGCTGAGTATTATGTAAGATATATTTTCAACCAATGTTACTCTCTTAACCCTTTGGATGCCGAAGTCAATTTTCGTCACTCTTATCAATTATACCTCAGTCAATTTTTGTCAGATTTTTGCAAAAAAATTGATAAAAAACTGAGGCCAATGAAATGTTGTGTTCACTTGGTCCAAAATTATCAGAAAAATTAAAGAAAAGTTCATAAAATTGGTGGACTAAAATTTTGGTGGAAAAAAATACAGCACTCAAAGGGTTAATTGGCAGAGTGATATCTAGCTATCCCAACAATGGGTGGGACCATCAAACCAGAAAGGAACGCTACGGACACAAAGAACTTGACAGCAGCAAACGAGAGGTTAGCCTTGGTCACATCACCGTATCGAAGCTCTCTGTGTCCCTGCAAAAGGACAAAATCAACAAATCAACAAGAGCAATACAATGATAACAAGTATATTCAAATGTTCATGTCGCTATGGAAACAAGTCGAGCAGACAGTTATAGCCATGTTAATGTAGAATATATAGAACGCTTGGTGACAGTTCAGTATAGGTCCATGTGGGTACATTCTCAGCGGTACAAGCTTTGCTGCTTGTGGTTCATCAATGTTGCTTCATTACTTCTACACTGGCGCATAGGTGAAAAGATAGCAAGTTACAACGCAACGATTGTGTAAATGAATTACACATAGTCTTCAAGTCTAAATCACTGACCGTTTAAATTTATATAAAGATTATTTTTCCTTTGTAATTATCGCTATCTCTATTGACACAAAACAGTATACTCTCTCTCTCTCTCTCTCTCTCTCTCTCTCTCTCCCTGCCTCATTTATCATATACACGAGATTTATTCATGTCGGACATCCTTACCTGGAGTGACTTGACGATGGCAGCGATGCCGAGTGGAAAGCAAAACAGCACTGAAATGAATGACAGGATAAACCACTCGTCCACGCTTCTGCTAGCGGTGACCCATGACATTATTACAGCCCGGCCATTCGGTGCCGTCTTAGGTTGTACAGGAGATGCATGAGATACGTCCTGTGGAACGAATATTCGGAGTTTCAGATCTAAAACGGCATAGCGAAAATCACTGGACTCAGGACAGCGGTTCGTGTCATTCATTAGTAACTTAGGGAAGTCGTCATGGTTAGTGTTGGGGATAGAGTTCATAGTCCAACGTTCGTATCAAATTATCAAATACATAAACAGGTTCCTGTCCACGAATCCTTACTCATGCTTCATAGAAAAGATTTACGAGGAAACTCGCCCACGTGAATACATCAAACGGTGTACTTTTCCGTGTTGTGCATGGGAAGTAGAAAGTCACGCAAGTTTTTAATGCCTGGAGTGCCAGCTATAGTGTGTGTGTTATGAGTATGTTTGGAACATAATGACCTACTAATGGGTAAAATATTTGTACTTTCGAGTGTGCAATTCATAACGCGAGCCGCGGTACATGAATCGTCCACATTAATAAGGAATAATTGGCATAAAATTGTAATATTCAAACGATGCCCATTAATATAATTGGCAGAAATGAATGCCAATCCACCTCCATATTGCAAAATGAGCTTCCGATTGGCACTGACCAATAAATTATGTCAGAAAGTAAATTATGCAAGTAAACTCGTCGAATGATTTTCTGTCTGCCTCATAATTTTTGTCGATTGAAAGCCGTAAAAGTAGGGACCATGAAGCACAGAAGTAAAACATATCTGGAGATCGGCCGTCTAAAACAGTTATTCCAATGTACTTAATGACCGTGTAGTACGTGTCCGGAACGAGTTTGTGTACTTTTATATTACCATAATTATCCACCTAGGGCTGGTAAATGCGATAAATTATACAGTCAACTTTCGTTTGCATTCTAATTCTGGCCTCTTTAAATTCTCTCTACGATAAATGGCCCCCACTTTTGAGGCATACTTTACCATATGCTTCATCGCGTTAAATGATAAAGTAAAGATGGCGAAGATAACTATATTGAAGCCAGTCCGTGAATGCGCAAACACATCTCGTTGGGTTCACTTACCGTAGAGTCGATGTCGAGCCGAGATGAATACTCAGATTCCGTTGGAAACGAGGAATACGATCTTTCATCTGTGTAGCTAGGTGCCATTGCCTGGTTAGACATCCCCATGTCTGCGAACGTAGATGTCAATAAATGTGGTTACAATTAAATTTCCCAGTACTATTTGATGTGGAAATGATGCAGTGATTTTCATGGTAAAAGCTATCCTGATCTTTTGATATATATCGATACAAAGTCAAGGCGAAAAGACGTTTTCAGAGCAGTATTAAAAATAATAAGGTTTCCTATGATTTACTTGTCGATGAGTTGTGAAGCTTCACTTGTCTAGTCTTGCATAATTTGAGAAAGAACCCTTTGACAAAACCGTAATAGTACAATGTCGTAATTTAACGTGTTCTGTTCTTTTTCCGCAACTCGTAAACTCTCCCATTGATCGAGTTAACTCATCAACTCTCCCCTTTATCGAGCTAACTCCCTTGATATCATTAATTCGAATCATGAAATTCATGCTTTATTTGTTATGGAGAGAAGGGGTCAGGTTTAAACCAGAAACGCTATGTTGTTCCACTTCCCATTACTCTATGCCATGATATGTCTCGATCATAGTTGAAAGTCATTTGAAACTAAACATTATGTCACACACATGCAATTTCTGATTTGCAATGACATTGTTATGAAGTTGCACAATGACGACGATCAGTGTTGATGCCCATAGTTGAAAATTGTATGATATTCTCATCATTTTCGTTCTGTAAAACGAACACATTTTCTTTTCCCCGTCATGGAGTACACCTTAATTATCATACAAAGTGTTTCTTTGTGGACAATACACCTGTAGTATATGCTATGTTATTGTTGACAAATGAATTTAGATCCTGAATTAAATGTACATTCAGTTGTCAGCAATAACATTGGACGTTGTACGCGTACGGGCAATGTGGAGATAAATTGAACGCAAAGCATTTCAAAATTATTTTGGAAGCTCAGTGTACTTTCAAAAATGGTGGATATTTAATCAAAAGTTAAAGCGAATTAATGGCTTTTGATCTTTTATCTGAAATTCCTCTATATTCTGTACTATTTCAATCCTTGTATGCAGTTCTAGATGCGTAAAAAAATCAGAAGGGACGAGAATCGTGGTCATGCTTTTTTATCAATATATAAGTTTGTTTTTTCCGAAGGTAAAACTACAATATGTGTCCACACCACATTTGTTAGTGAAACGTATCACAGAGTTACTGATATAGATGTTTAACAGATTCAAGCTCTACTTTGAATTGATCTTTTTCGGCTTCTACGATGATCCCCCTCTCTCAAACTCTGAATTTGTTGCGCC
>LD499424.1:67660-84874 GCA_001465055.1 Ptychodera flava
ACTGAAAACATTACGATCCAGGCTGGTACCTCTCAACTCGTAATTCCCCTAACTACGAGCGCAACAATTTGGTGGAGAATCCGGGCACATGCATGCATACATACATACATACATACATACATACATACATACATACATACATACATACATACATACATACATACATACATACATACATACATACATACATACACACATTCACACATACATACATGCACAATATACATACATCATGGCATACACACACATACATAACTAGGGGAGGTTCAGGTTCGAGGTCGTTGAGTGAAATACTCTTACACGTAATACTGTTGTTGGAATTACTCTGTTTTTAATTACTTTCATGAAATATACAAAATAAAGAATCTTGAAAGACGTTGTTTATTGTGGTATTTTCGATCGCAAATGCTTTCGAAAGGAGGACGTTACTTGCTGTGTGGTCAGTCGTATCTATGCCAGGTTCCTTTCCTACATGCATGCACAGATGTAGGGGAGGAGTACTGGAGACCAGACTGTTGTGAAGTTCGGTGAATTTGAAATCCCTTGTCTTTCTGTATCACTTATATGGTCTGTGAGCTGAACGAGGAAAATTATGTGATGACTCGAGCTGATGATTTCGCAGAGGAAAAAAGTTTACACAAGAATATAAAACAAAAACACTGAACTGGTAAAGTGTGAAAAAGTGAATCGGTCAACCGATGAATAGATGTAGATATATTTTCATCTAGAGTAAGATACATTTTTTATTGTAATAAGTTTATGCCACTAATTTTTATATGCAAACAAAGCACTACAAATTTTGCCTACATTTACAACGTACTGTGAGCTAATAGTGTCAATGATTGTCTCACTACATAATAACAAACATTCTTGTTCCAGTGACCAGATTATTCACTGGTTTTAAAGGGAAACGGTTGTCGGAACTGCGCCTGTGCGGGTTTCTTGTTTACAAACAATGTATTCCGTGCACGATATCTAGATGCACCTTATCATCATAGCTGCAAAGTTTAAATTATATGATGTTGATTATATGACAGACATGTTTTAACTTTCATCAATCACCATCGCCCATTGGATACAGTGTTGCCATTGGTCGTATGGGTCCCATGCGACTTTTGACCGCAGTTCCGACGACTGTATCCCTTTATCGTCTACTTCTTGCTGTTCACAGTATTTTAATACCGCCATTAAGGTAGAACGCACCTCGGGGACAGACAAAGAAAAACTTTTCCATGGCTTAGTTTTTCGAAATTCGAAAATTTATATTTTTCTCCATAGAGTTAACACAGGGATGGCGGCCATTTTGAATTTCTAATATCGGCGCGGTAAATCTTGGGTATGCTAATTTGTTTCTCTAGTACCAAAATTTGCACGGTGACCCCCTATTTTTATTCTTGAGTTTGAAAGAGAATGATTGAGACATTCCTTGAGGAAAGTTAGAGCAAAAGTTTAAGTCTTTCATTTTCGAGGTGCATACTACCTTAAGTTTTCTTCATCAAACAACAGCCCAGATGGTGGGATGAAGGCTCATGCATTTAGCCTAAGTGATATATGAGAACGCCGACCACTGGAGGTATGATGATACCCGTCATCAAAGCTATGATTACGGAGATCTTGACGATGGTGATAGTCTTCTTGGCGGACTCGATGTCTCCTTTTTGGACTGCCCTGTATGTCTGAGGGAAAATAACATAAAACTTAGAGGAATGTGTTGATCAGTGATTGAGGCGGTGATACGAGGGTTTAAACTTTGCGACTCAGAAGTGACACATCAATTCCAGGGTGGTTTGCTGAAAACGAGACGTGGTGATTATAGGGAAATTGTGGTATCTCTGCATATTTGTGATCGAATGTATTTGATTCGTTAACTATGATTGCATATGAAGGGTAATATCGCTACTCATTATCCAAATATCACAGTGTTTGAAACCTCTGGAAGAATCTTGTATCAGTGTTGTGTTTGCTGTAAACAATATTGTTTTCCAGCGATCTTGACAGTCGAATGAATGATAGTTCCAAGTTACTGATGATTTACTGTTTAGAATCTGATCTACTCTGTGTCCTTGGAATATGAGTATTTGGTTATCCGGCAGTTAATAGTGTAACAGATGTATGTAAGTTGTGCCATGTACGCGTATTGTTTGTCCAGTGGAACAGTGCACAATATGACTCCCCTTTCAGCATCAAATCACTGTTATATATTGGCGGTCACATACATCATCATGTGATAGATTCCACTGTGTTCCATTGAAGTGTATGACATTGCTCTGTTTGAACTCAGCAACATATGTTGCCTTCTCCAACCAAATTATTGTTTTCCATAACATTCTTTGGTTAAGGATAAAAGGTAGAATGCACCTCGGGGCAGATATTCGGACGCTCAAACTGTTACACTTCATGTCTGGTCTGCCACATGTGGGATTCATTTTGAAGTTCACGGAGTAAAGTTTTCACCGGCTTATTTTATTTTTTTTATTTTTTTGAAAATCAAAACTTTAACCCCCTTCCAAAAATAAAGTTAACACGGGGATGGCGGCTATTTCGGAATTCAGATGTCGGTAAATATCATTGGGTATCTAGTACCAAATGTTGCAAAGTAACCCCTGATGTTTATTTTTTATTTGGTAAAATCATAGACCCTGAAAAAGATGGTTAAATAATGGTTGAAAGTTTCCTCGAGAAATGTTTGAGCAAAAGTTCACTCTCTGGGTGAGTACTACCTTTAGTGTGCTCTCTTGACGCATTAAAGGGATATAGTCGTCGGAACTGCGCCTGTGCGAGTTTCTTGTTCACAAACAATGTATTTTGTGCACGATATCAAGATGCACCTCATCATCATAGCTGTAACATTTAAATTATACGATAATAGATTATGACAGACATGTTTTAACTTTCATCAATCACCCTTGGATACATTGTTGCCATGGGTCGTATGGGTCACTGTAGTCACCGTACTTTATTGTGGAAACCACGCATTAATGGCTTTAATTTTGTTTCAATCAACTGGTCGATAAAATACAAACCTGGTATGACTCGAAGACTGCGACTATTCCTGCCGGCAGGCAGAAGACCAACGCCAGGGCAGAACAGATGAACCAGTCCAGATAAACAGGTTTTTCATCTTCGCGCTTATTGTAGCTATTGCAAAAACTAAACACAAACCAGTTGTTCCACATCTCCAAACAGCCACCGGATTTGCGAGGAGCCTCTCCGCCATGGTCGATGGTGACGTCCTTGATTGAATAGTCCTGGTCACGTGGTATGGTAGATGGAACGCTGTCGCTTCTTTCAGCGATGTAGAAACTATCTTCCTGCCAGGCGAGTTTCAGAAAATAAATAATATTTATGAACATAGGCTCAAACTATGTTGAATTTAAATTTATAGCTTCATGTACCTTCTAACTCCAGGTATGCTTAAGTCAAAACCCGGGATTTGTGTGGTTTAAACTGAGATACTGTGACATGAACACGATTGGAACTAATTTGGGATAGTTGGATTTTCATATTTTTCAAATTTCTCAAAAATGTTAGGTGCCCTATGGTTGAATGTCGCAATATTACAAATACTCATAAAAACAAGTGTGTTATTATATAAAAAGAAAAGTAGATCAGATTACATTTGTAGATGAAATCGACATTACGCCACCATCCAATTATCCCAAATTAGTTCCAATCGTGTTGGTGTAAGTCATATTTACAAACTGCGCAATTTTGGACCAACAGGAATTGGACCAACAGGAATGTTACTCAACTTTAATAAAATTTCACCGAATAAATGCATACAACTGCAGTACACACCAATGGCGGGAACAACACTCACTTTTCGGTAGACATTACGAATTTCTAGTTTTGACTTTAGACAAACACATGCATGAACAGCAAGTTTTCACGAATTTTTGTGTCAAGCAAATTTCAGGATGGATTTATGTGGCATCTTTGTGAGCTTAGTCTTGAGAGCTGAACGTAAGAGTCCTAAAGATCCGCAAGTTTCGAATTTAAGATGTTGTGGTAAGAAACCAACAAAAAACCTAACAAAATAAAACTACATGCATTATAACATCAACGTCACTCACCACAACGCTCTGTTCCCGTAGGAAAGTTGTTTGAATCACTACGCAGACTCCAATCTTATGCAGCCATCAGATTGGAGTCTGCGCAATGTTGTTGGAGGTGATATAGGTGGTCGATTCTCGCCCGGTTCTCTGTGATTTCGTTGATGTAAATACCTTTGTATCGCATTCACCCTACTCATACATTTTCACGCCAATATCAAAAGTACACAAGAATTCATGACGTAAACCACAGGATCAAAGGAACTCTCCCTCGCCTTCTTTACATTGGCTGTTTAGATACATGTAAAAGAAATCATACGGATGAGCGATATTAACCCTTTAACATTAGAAGGAGCACATACCTTGGAATACGATCTCGCGAAAGTTTGATCTTGTGGCTCGTCAGGGAATTGAAATAATGTTTCGTCTGGAGAGACGACTGGAGACAATTCTGGAGTCTGAAACTCATTGTATATTTCTGAAAATTAAAATAAAATCATCATCATCATCATCATCATCATCATCATCATCATCACCACCACCACCACCATCATGCATCACCATCATCATCACCAGGTATTTCATGTTCGAATTCAGGACATCTCCATACAAGAACAAATACGGAATAAGTTTTGAACGAAAATGTGACGTCTAACTCAAATATTTGGGATGTACACCTTTTGTTATTTTTCGCTCCTGGCTCCTCAGTGTTCGTAACTCTGTGCATAATCACGTGACGTTAGTCTTTCAGTGGGCCTTGCGTTCGGTGGTCCGTTTGCTGGAATGACAGACAGCGCCCTATACGCGTCTTGTAATTTGCATCAGAGTCGCCTTCGTCTGTTGTTTACTATGCCAAGACAAACGAACCTCGAATAACTCAGGTAAATGGGAACAAGCACCCGCAGTGCGGACTATACAAAGCACAGTCGCTTGTGGTTCGATACTCGGCGAAGGCCCCTCATAAATAATAGTAAGAAAGTGGTCGTCTTCCAATGGTCCAGTTTGCTCATAATCCCAGTCATGGTCAAAAACGGCTTGACTGTCCGTTCGCAAAATGAGCTATTATATTTTATGGGTCGGGAGTAAAATTAAAGAGTGATCACAAGCTTCTTGTTGACTTTAACTGTCTGGCCTCGAAACTTGGAAAGAATGGTTTACATGCTTACGTAACGGCATTACAATAGATCGATAGCATAACATTACTTGCGTGTTTGCGACGATGGGCTCACGATTTTGTTGCTTTCTTTAGAATAAGTAAAGGTTACTCGAGTGACCAGTTTCCTTCAGAAGCGGACAAACGAGGTCGAAATCGTGTCACCATCGAGTTGAAAATGATATTGAGACGTAATACAGGCGTATTAAACTACGTTCAATGTGCGCGAGGTTTTTTTTTAAGACCCACAAACAATACTACAGATTCACTTTTCACTACAGTGTTACGCAACGAGCAGAACCAACACACCGAGGCCGAGTACGCGTTCGCCACAAAGGTACAAACAAACTTCTGCATGGCTGTGCACGATTTTGCATTTTATCCAAGCGTACTAAAGTGCCGCTTTATAATACTTTCTGCAAGATTTAAATTAATCGTACATTTTTGTCAAGAAAAGAGGGCTTCGTGTGGGAGGATAGCAGCCCCACATGCAGCGTTGAGCAAATGACTGCGCTTTTGCTCAACAGGTTGGTAAACATTGATCACTTAGTGGAGTCCTTGATCGCCTAGTTTGCATTTTAACTCATGCATACCCACAGCTTTCTGAATTCAAGGCTACGGTGAATCGGTGGGAATGGATAATGTCAAACTGGTTAGAAACAAAAAACGAAAGACAACATCTGTGAGCGAATCTTGCGAAAACAGATATAAAGATTTGTCGATCATACTTTGCGAAGGAACCAGAATGGTAGCGTTCCCTCCAAGAAAAAAATCATTTGCATATGAAGAATATAATACTTTCAGTACGCTTTCGAGACAGAAATGTGTACATTTTATGTGTGATGTACGGCATTGCAGCATGAAAAAATGGAGAATAACATATTTCTAACGTTTCTTACCTGAAGTATCAGTTTCTTTGTCAACGAATCCCGTACCCTGCCCCTCCATTATGTCCTGTATCAGTATTAACTTTCAGCAAGAGTTCTACCAGCTCAGTTCAGTGATATGTAGCGATCTGCCTGAGCCAGCGAACTTAAACTTCGAGATTTTTCAAGTCTGAAGATACCCAAGTTACTTCGAGACACTTTCAGTTTATCTACAACTCAGGGAGTCCCATGTTCGGAGAAAGTGAAGAACTGAAGCCCTTGTGCAGTTACAGCGGAAATGACGTCAGGTTGTGCACGCAATGTAAACAAACTATGCAACAACAGATTCTGGAAATGTACGTAGTCCCTCCATCAGACAACGTGGTGGAGAGACTGACATATCATGTTGTTACATGTAATAAGAAAACAGTTGTCTGGGCTTCGTAAAATGGACGTGAAAACACGTCAAGGCTGAAACATTGTCGTCCAACAATGAACAACCGCTCGGACCCGACTCGTCAAATTCGAATCTTGATCATAGATATATAAACCACTTTATTGAAAACTAGAATACATCTCCGTCTATGTTACATACATCATTAGTATACTGTCTTAAGTAATTCCATTTTCAATACTCAATATTTTGGCCAAAAATGGATAAAGGCATGACTACATTTCAGCCTTGGTAGAGTTTGAAATTCTTTGTTTCTCAGAATTAGACTAACATTATAATTTTATCTGGCTTCTGGCTCGCCATCATTTCCAAATATTTAATACATGAACTATATTTTCAATCATCGCCTACATTTGTTGTCGCTACATGTACGGTTTTCAGAGGGCCATCATTTTGCAAAACCAACTTATTAGTTCCGTTATAACTGTAATGTTGTACTGAGTAGGATCAAAAACTCGCTAATTGTGTAATCCCATATGTTTCCCTTTAATTTCCCTTTCCCAAATAAATTCCAGCAAATTTCAGATGCTTTTAGATCGGATTTAACTACACCATGACAATATCAACTGACTAAAACGAGCTTATCTACAGAATATACATTCGAATTACATCTGAAGAATTCAGAGTAAAATAATAAGAAAAGAGAGAGAGAGAGAGAGAGAGAGAGAGAGAGAGAGAGAGAGAGAGAGAGAGCAAAGTTGTTGAGTAGCGTTGTTTGGTGTTTGATGTATACTTGATGAGTCTAAAGGTAAATTTCTGCATTTTATGGACGTATGATAAAGTATTTGAATTGAACAGAATTGGTAAGTATAGGTGGCTCTTTCCCACCACCATGCTTTCCCCGAGATGGAACTCACTGCGAACTCGATCCTTTATAGGTTTCACCTACGATTTTTATAGCTTTTTCACTCAGGAGTGACATGCTTGACATGCTCTCTATTTACACATAGCTCTAAATGGCAGTCGCACTTTGAAGGTCCAGGCTGAAGGGCACAGAAACAGAAAAAGTCATTCCAAATGTTAGTTGTTCATACGCCCCACCGAGACAATATCCATGAAGTATAGAGCGACTTATGGCAGTGCGCCCTCACAGACCAGGCCCGAGGCTGCGGTTGGGCGATCGATGAAACTCGGGAGCGGTTTACCCTGAGTGAGAAACGTTTGTAGGATTCTATACTGCGCATGACAAAAAAATTGTAAAACAATGACAGAATGAGGTTGTAAAGGTTGGATGATGTTCAATGTCATAAATACGGTGGTTTTGAATGGTCATGATGGAGTCAATGAATGGAAAAATCTGTAACAGAACATAGTCAGAATATTTATGCCATAAATTACAGTACATGGCATGAAAGCAGTAGTATTCATGAATTGATTGTCATTATTATACACCGTAACTGATCCGCTATCTTCATTGTGATGTGAAACAATGTTAATTTGCTATTGCAATGTGGCAATTGTCTCATTTCACATGTTCCGATTGTTTGGTCATGATGAACTTTGGGTGTGGTAATTATCTACATGATGTTTCTGAAAAGTGTAGAACAATAGTGAACTGTTGATGAATAATAATTAGATCATAATATAATGACTTGTTGTCCTGACTTTACAGAAATCGCAACAAAGCATTTCTTGGTGTGTATAATTATAGATATTTATTCTTATGAATTTTCAATTTTTTCCCATGAAAATAAAGATAACTGGATGCACTCTACTACATCGAAGAGAAATAAAAGCTGACAGTTTATGTATGGCAACAGATTTGAAATATAAGACAGCATCTAAATAAAGTTTCATGTAAATTGTATATATAATGCACAATTCTTGGAAGATGAATATTCCACATCGATTAAGAAACATTAGCATAAAATTTCAATACCGAAACAATGCTCAGTAATGTAATTTGCATAAATTAATACTCATCTGCCCCGTACCCTGCACTAAAAGAAATTTGAAATGAAATATTATCTGGTGGACCAGTTAATGCTGATGGCTGGGCATGGCAAAGCTGTATATTTGAATCTGAGTACATCAGATTTACCTTGATACTGGTTTGCAGACTAACAAAACCTGAGATTTGTTCATCCCTGGAGTGGACAGCATTTATTTGATTTTATTTGAATTCTACCGGCGCAGCTTGAACAGGGGTTGGTTCTATTACGGTCCCCAGTGAGTGGAGGGACTGTGGTAATATTGATATGCTCATGTCTTTGCTAAATTTTTATCTCCTGAAAGTCTGATTTTGATTCCATACTCTGAAAGCAAAACAATTTTGTGGTTCCTTTATCCCTGTCACATTCTGCCCCTATTTCACCACAAAAGGATCATTCTCACTGCTAAAAGCAATGTGAATGGACCAAGATCAGATACTGACCGGATATAGTGTCTCCATCCCAATCCAAAGAGGGTTCAAAACAAGGTCAATTATCACACTGGGAATGTAAATGAAGTTACACCATACAAACCCACTACATTATCTGAAAATTATTTCACTGGTACCCTACTACTTTAGACCTACAAATATTTGGTTTTCAATTTTTGTTGGTTTACAAGAAGTTGACAAATCTGTGTTAGGTTACATTATGAATCACTTTTGGAAAAAGTCTAGACTCAGTGAGGTGTGAATTATGTTAACTAGTCAATAGAAAATTATTAGGACTAGGATATGCAATTATCATAATTCATATATTAAATCTGGTTTTTGGACAATTTACAAAGATCCTCTGATTGAGGCCTTTTTTAATAAGAATAAACAGGATTAAATCTGTAGGTATTTTGAAAGAAATGCCTGTATGGTGACAATTAATTATTTACCTACAAAAGACAATGGAAAAGAAAATATTTTCATCTATTTAATGTGTTATTAAAATGGACAACACAGGTATAAAAGGTAAGATTCAGAATCTGCGTTTATTTGCTAGCTGGAGATCTGAGGTATGAATTCATGGTTATGACTGAAGCTGTGGTGAAACATTCAACTTTTGTATGTTCAAATCGGCTCTATGTCAGCATACTTTGGCATGTCTCACTCTGAGTATCCCTACAATACCTTCAATGGTTTTGATTTGGAGGAAAGTTGAACATCGCATGATAGCAAATGGTCTGAGAAGCTATACTTACAGTGAAATTAGAAATGCTGCCAGTATCATGTACTGCAAACAGAAAGACACAGGGAGATAATTTGGAGTTCTCTTGTTCCTATGAGCAACAAGTACATTTATGTTATGGATATGTTCAATCCCTGGGACTTGAAGAGACTCTCTTGGCATTTACAATTCCTTATGCTACACAAAGTCACAGTGTGTAATTTTTGACATTTAGATTATATAACTCAAAATAAGTTGGTTAAACTTATTTCAATATGAGATAAGACCAGAATCATACAGTAGGTGCTTAGGGCAAGTGTATATTAATAAAATGGAACAAATAACATACCTCAGGCTTCCAAAGTCTTATTGACAACACTGTACTACAGTTATACTCAACTTATACTGTAACAATGGATATGATCGAACAAGTGCATTATATAATCTGTAGGTAAATTTCTCTATTTAATATCCCTCTGTTAAGTTAGTTTACACTGAACAGTATGAGTGCCTGTTCCCAAAGCACTAACTATGGTCTCACTTCCAGCCACAGAGGCTGCTCTTTTATTGACTGACTGTGGTTGTTGCAATAATTGATGGGGAAACATGTATAGGTGACCAATCTTCACGGGTGAAATGATGAAGCCAGTCAATCAGGGAATTCAATACAAGTATTCAGGGAAAATGGCAAGTTTATTTCAAAAGAAAATGAAAATGACTTATTAAAGATGAATAATGGCTGACCCAATTTTGCATCGACGTGGTAGAATTGTAAACCAACTTTGAGCTGGAAAATTGAAAATCGTGCCAAAAAAGCTATATAAATACGTACACTACAGTGATCTAAGACATCTGTGACACCTATGCTAGTGTCCCTTGCACATTTATTAATCCTGCGTTGCTGAAATGTTACATTCAGGAACCACAGGTGGGATGGGATTGCAGCTCAACATACCAGTTTTCCAAATGTTACTAAAACAGAGTTTTTATACTGTAACTCGATCACACATACAACGTAAAATTTTTCTGTGGTACCATGGTCTAGTGGTAAGATTCCCTTGGTCATGACCTGCACAGACACTTGTCATTTTCTACAAATTGATGAAGCCTTCGTCATGTTTGAAACCAAAATATATCTGCATTTTGTGTATAGCTTGTGCGGCTACTTGTGAACAAAATAGAGGTCCATGCAAAACCTTGAAATGAACAATAAGAATTGATAACATTGGAGGAATGAAGATTTCTGTGACAAGGAAATTACAAATGAAAACTATAAATTTGTACATATTTCTAGAACCCCCATACCAATAAATCTGTAACAATACGGCTAGTTTTCGATCGGGTTGGAACTCACAACATATGGCATCCAGTCGCCTAGCGGAGAGACAACAGGCAGAACCGCTTGGCCAAATCCCACTCTCAATAAAGAGTGGTTCAATAACCAGACTAAGTTGTTACATTTTTCTGCGTGCTACCGCTCCACACATTGTAGAGTTTTAAAGCTTGTGTTGAAAAATTACCCTAATGGGATGAATGACCTATGTTGTCATAAAATTGGAATATTGTTCTCATAAACAATGTAAAATTAGTCTGTGTCTCAAAAACTTTTTCTACTATGAATGTGGGGGTACATATTGATTAACTAGATTTTTGGAGAATGATTTGACTTTTTCAACTCCTCGAACTTCTGACTCAAGTAATGGAAGCTTGGTGATGTGAAAGTCTTCATAAAGATCTTCAATCTGGAAGAAAAATATCAAGGAGTCAAGGTTTATACTTGCACTAATTAATGGTATCAAAATATGGGTGTGTTATTCTTATCAAAATTTGACAGAAAAAATATTTCGAGTAGAAAGTTTGAATTGACCATTACCAAACTAGGCAATTTATGATCATATATATTTTTGTTCAAACATGTGGAGAAATACACTGTTCACACAAAATGGATATAACTTGAACAAGAAAGGCTGTCTTGATACAGTCTGAAATTTCATAACAAAATTACAATGACTAAAGCTTCATCAATGTGGAAGTACTTCAGGTATTCATTCAGCATTCATTTCTTATCCATAATGCAATGCAGATATTTGACCTTCCAAAACTACATGAGAAGTATTATGTAAAACTGCTGCACATTAAATATTGCTAACTTTGACATACACACTTTCAGAAGATCTTATTGGGGATAAAACTTACAAGCTTGTTACTTCTTTGAGATATATTGATATTGAACTTACCTGGTCCACATATTTTGACTGTAGTTTAAATCTAGCCATACACATCTTACATGGGTTTGGTTCTTTGGTATTTGGGTATATTAGCTGATTGACAATTATATTGTGTGTGTCAATATTGCATTTTGTCAGTTCTTGTACAAGTCTTTCCGTCTCGTACAAAGACAAAAACTCTGCTATACAAACACAGACAAATGTTGTTTGGTCCTAGAAAAGAAAGAGAAAAAATCTTCAGATTTGCATATGAGTGCACATGACAAATACGGGGTCCATTCTCTCATACAATATCTCGTATTTACTGGGGGAAGCAGCAATTGGATTGTGTTGATATCTGAAATAGCTCTGTAATAATAACCTCATATTTCTCCCATTAATATGCAAATATTTTTCTGAGTTTTCTGCAAGATGAAACCTGTTAGTGTTAAATGGATACTAAAAGTTACACTAATTTATGGCTCAAACTACAAGCTACAACAGCAGCCGCACATGCAACAACAAAGTTTGTCCGAATTTCAAGCAGTAGTGTCTGATGTCACACACGTGCAGCTATATTGAGTAACAAACTGAAACCATGAACAGTGCTATTGTTCAATGTAAGCCCAGTTATCTTCAGCCTTGCTTGACATGCAAAATACAGGAAACAATTGTCTTCTTAGGTAAGTTTTCACCGTTTCACAGTTTGACTGGTATTTCATCCTTAGTATACACGAAAGGGCACAAATTCCCATTGCTACATTTGTTCTTTATCATTGTCTGACCAATCAATAAACGATTTCTCAACAATGCTGACATTATGTTCATCTACAGTAACAGTAAAACATTATCTGTCATTTTGCAGCTCCTGAGGTATGATAATTGTCAACTTGTGATACACTGTCCATATGTGCAGCAAACCTCTGACCAGTCACCAAACATGCCAACAAAACAATTTTAGATAATTATGACATACACAATTACCGTGGTATGTCAATACTGATCAAAAGGTACAGCACCAGAAACTGAATATTACCAGTGGAGGATAGTTTTAGCTTTTGACAATATTTTCATTGCATTCGTTCTCAAAAACAAGTACACTTTCTTCTTCACTTTCTCCTTCTTCTCCATTAAAAACTGACATGTATATTGGAAAGCAAAGCGTATCAGTCTTACGAATCCCATGCATTGTGTACTGTGTACAATATTGTTGTTGAAAAATGAAACCCAGTCCGGACAAATGATATTCATTTGTTTACAAGAACTAATGATAATGCACACATACAGGGAGTGTTGAAAGGTTGAACACCAAGCATTTCACCATGACTTTAGGAGTAGAACAAGAAACTGATTTTAACAAACAGAACAAATAAACTGTAAAATAAATAACTTTCACATAGATGGAGCATTCAATAAAAAGAGATCAGGAAAGTCAAAGCTCAGCTTTGTTACTCACAGGATCCCTGAACTGTTCATTTACTTGGCGTATAACTGGTAATGACTCCTCTATCCTCCCAGTCATCTGATCTGCACTGAGATCACCCATACCTAGTAAACCAGCCATCTGAATCAAAGCAACACACATGATTGTGTTAATGTGGATCTACACATGTTAATTCAATGATTGGTCTTCCATGTTAAAGAAGAAGAGGATTTCCTGTAGCACACGTATGTTGTGATGAAAAGGAAGTGCACCGTATGCAGTGTTTCTACTGAAGTAAGAAATGTGGTACATATTAATTTTTTGGAATCTCTTTCCACATCTCTGCTGTCCCATCATATCATTATTTCAGTATATCAAGGGATACCCAGTAAAAGATTACTGTGATGAGTGCTGTAAATTCACTGACATGATTCAGTGGTTGGTAAACTTGGGCAATCCAGCATCTTGGATCTGTAATGGGCAAATATTTTCGTTAAAAAATTCTGAAACATCAACCTACAGTGAACTTATAGACTATAATTGCATGGCTGCAAGACCACTGCAGTCACCTTTATGTGGATCTGAGGGACCATCAAGCATTCAAAGGATTTGTTTAATAAAGCTGAGAGATTTTAGCACATTAAAATATCTTATTTATCATTCACATTTGTATAAGCTACAAACACTTGCCTCGAGTACAGCACAGCACAGTATGGCTTCCCTTCATTTTCGTGAGTTAAAACCCTTGTTACTTAGTTAACATAGATGTTACATTGATGTTATGGCTTACCTGTGTTATAAATGGATTGAGTTGTGATTTAAGACGTAAAAGTTTTCCTAATCCTTTCTCTACTACAGCAGGAAAAGACAGTAGTCTGAGTGTGTGTCCTGTTGGGGCTGTGTCAAATACCACTACTGAGAAATTCATACTCTTCACCAACCTTGTGACAAAAACATTATAATTGGTCAATCTCATGGGATGCAGAATTTCAAAGACTGGCAAATCATGTGAGCAAATTACGGAGGTTGTCTTTCAGAATTCCTAATTTGTCACACTGCAACTCTTTCACATGAAGATTGTAGTATAAGGATCCAGTCCTACCGTACATGTACATTAACATTCATGGCTAGGAAATACATTTACAATCCATGTGGAAAGTATTTTTGCAATTGCATACATTAATCATTTTGGTTCCTTTTTGAAAGGGAACTGTAAGTCATCCTTTGAAAGCATTTTTCGATATAGGAGGGGAAATATAGCATTATGGGTCTTTTGGTACGATGTCAGACAAACTTGTTCACAAATAGATTTGACAAACCTAGAATGAATACAGAGTAATGGATACAGACTTGCATGTAGTCGATGGTCCTAATTTTAAGAGTCATGACTTAAAGTGCTTAACTCACCTCATAACTTCAGCGTAACTCATCGCTTCATCCACACCAGGAAAAGCTCCCATAATTTCTTGAAACATGGCCTTCCCAACACTCATGGCATCTGCTGATAGTTAGAAAACAGATAACTTTAATGTTAGAGAACATGTTATAACTCTCTTGAGCCTGAGCCCCTTGAATATACGAACTTTTGGAATGATCCAACTTGATTCACATGCAACTAAAGGAAACTAAAAATTACAAGTAAGATGGCACTGACATACATGTAGTAGCCATGAATTATACTGAGACATCACTGATCAATAATTCATACTTCAAACTTATTGAACAGTTGGGTACACTTACATGAGGTTGTAGTGTATTTGGTGCTAATGTTAAGTAAGACAGCAAGCATTTTCAACTTACTGACACCATTTCTTTTTATTCATTATTTGGTCATACATGTATTCATTGAAGTGAGATAGTGAGTCTGTCAATGCATTTCAAGTTATATCTATGGTATAGAAAAACATGCATTATCATTACTGCACTGACAAACCCAAATCTTCATTATACCTATAGAAATAACATTTGGCACATTTTACAGTTGACACACAAAAGTCTTCATTGTCTTTTCCTTACCTTGGCCTTCAAAGAAATCATCAGGCAGTTCAGAGAGTCCAAGATTTGGATCAATTTCCATGGCGTATAAATTGGAGAACCCTTTCACTGGAGTAGGAACTTTGGAAAATTTCTGATCAAATGCATCAGATATGTTGTGTGCCGGGTCTGTAGAAATAATCAACACACTCTCTCTCACTGCTGACAGCTGGACTGCAAGACTGCAACTGAAATGTTAAAACGGAGACACTCATCATGCTTAAATACTGTCTTCCCCAATTGAATATTTTGAATACAGGTGTATTGAAATACTTTTTCCATAATGTATGTAGGTAGGTACAATGTAGTTAGGCAGGTAGGTACAGCATCATTTCGCCTAGCTTTTCGCTTCACACTGCGACAGTTCATATTAAAGATACATCGTTGGTTAATGTTAAAATATGTACTTCTTAGACTATATAACCACTAAATAATTATACTTTGAGACTACTTCAATTTCTTTACTTCCCCGGTACCATTTCTCGGTCTTTTTTAAACGACTTCCTTTTCGAAACACAATTATTTTGCTTTTGTCACGGTTTACTGTCAATCTCCAACGTTTACAATAATCATAAAGATGGTTATGGAGTTGCTGCAAACCAAAAGGAGTTCTACTAAAAAGAGACAGATCATCATCATACAAGAAGTTCAGAAGCTCTAATGTATAAGAGTACACAACTTTCAGTACCACATTTCAATGCTTCTTCTAGGTTGTTAATATGAAAACAAAACAAAAGTGGAGAGATGACAGATCCCCGTTGTACACCAGTTCTGATTTCAAAGAAATCACTTATACCTTGGGGAGATTTTACAGCAGCTTTCACATGTGAATACATAAAGGGATGATAAAAGTTTGCCCCTTATCCCTTTCTTGGCCACTTTATAAAATAATGAATAATGGTGAATCCTATCAAAAGTCTTTTCAAAGTCTATGAAAGCACAGTAGAAATGACTATTTAAATGAAATACATATTTTTCAATAAGAGTATGCAAAATAAAAACATTATCAATGGTACTTCTCTTTTTTCAAAAACCACTTTGAGCGTCCACAAACTTACTATATTTGTCAAACCTACTTTGGAGCCTTTCTGTAATAATATATGTGTACATTTCACTGATTGTATTTAAGAGCATTATACCACGATAATTATCTGGAATATCTTTACAACCTTTTTTGTGAATCGGACTGATTAAGCCTACTGCCCATTGTTTGGAAAAAACACCTTTGGTCAAAATTTCATTAAACAGAACATGAAGCATATCCTACATTTCCAGGGGTAAATATTTCCAGAATTCCACAGGAATACCATCTGTTCCAGGAGCTTGTTATTTTTTTATTTATTTACACTATTTTTGATTTCATTCATATCTATAGAGCAGTTTAATTCAGAGCAATCAATGTATTCAACGTATCTACATCACTGAAATTATCAAAATTCAGCCCTTCTACAAAGTCCTGGACAGATGAATAAAACTCTTCCATACCCTCTACTTCCACACCCTCTATTTCCATTTGATCTGTGTTGAACAAGGCACTGAAATAAGTATGCCACTCTTCCCTTGAAATTTTACTTGAAATACCAGTTAACTTTGACTCAATTTCTGCAAAACAATTTTGAATTTTGCTGCATAGCTAACAATTCTAATTCTTCACGTTTCTGTTTTTGATATGATATGAGGACTTTTTACTTAGTAACAAAAGCATCTATTTCTTTACTGTAACAATATACAATTTTACCAAGACAATCAGCTGCATTTTCAAAATCTTCACATGCAATACACTCATAGAAAGTCTGACAAATGTGCTCCACATATCAAGGTAAGTTTTAATTGGATTATACATATTGGATTATATATATATATATATATATATATATATATATATATATATATATATATATATATATATATATATATATATATATATATATATATATAT
>LD499424.1:106972-131328 GCA_001465055.1 Ptychodera flava
TCCACCCCAGGGTGCACATCCCCCCCCAAACTCATTGTCACTCATTGAAATTTTCCTCAGGGAATCTGAAACCAGGTAGGTGATCAGATAGACCCCTTCCATCCATTACAGCTCCTCGGTGAACATTGTAGAGGTCCAGTTCATCTTTTAAAAATATGTTTTTGCAAAAATTTGGTGAAAAGGTTAATAGTGATTGAAGATGTGTCTTAGCTATTGTCCTCTTTAGTTTCTAATTTATCCACATGTGGCTTTCCATGGGTAACTACGTCAAAGTCTGATTATGAAAAGGTAAATAATAGGGTACATAGGAAAAGTTGCCCCTGTGGAACAAAGAAGTAAAACAAGTTTACTCTTTGGGCAAACAACCCAAGATGTATTCTTTAGTGAATGACTTTTAACAACTACTCCCTACTCGTGCATATGTCCTCCCATCCTTGTCAATAGGAGACATGCAGACAGACAGACAGACCAGAGAGTGTGCCCTCACTCCAATTAAAGAATGTCACCTTTGTTTTTATGCTAATTTTCCTTTGGTGGTCAAATTGAACAAATGCACAACTGGGCAACAAGATGCATTGAATGAATGGTTTCATTTCAAATAGAAGCTGAAAACAAGAAAGATGAAGGGGAAAGAAAGATCAGTTGTGACAGATGTAGATCAAATTTGTCAGTTTGTGTAAATGATTATGTGGGTATGCTCCGTTTTTCAAAGCCCTGATTTACTTGCATAATGAATGGTATGTGAATATTTTCTTCTTTTACCCCCTCCAGTAAACCATCACGTATGCCAAAACTGTATATCAACAGAAGAACTGCAGCTGAACACAAATCAAATCCTTCCCTTGACATCGACTGTAAAAATGCCATATTTACACAGGTAAGCAAATACTGGTAGTGTTTATAAAGTATTCAGTGCAGGCATGATTAAAGTGCCCTGTATATTGTCACAGTTCAAGTTATGCAAAAAAGCTACAAAGCTGTGTAAAGGTACCAGTTACAGATGTACTTTTTCTTGATAATGTTGCATGTTAGATCGATAAAAAACATACAGCTGATAAATATGGCAGACTTTGTGTAGATATTACGCATCAGCTCCTGACTGTGTACACCATGTGCATGCTTGAAGTGTCAGTTTTAAGTCTTGGTTTGTGGTAGAGAAAATTTCTGCATTATGTATGACCTTTCCTGAATGTGTTTCACTTTATGCTTTAGATTTACGAAGGCCTGAAACCAAATGAGAAATACGAGAAGGCTCTTGACTTTAGGTGGCCACAGAGATACGATCAGTGGTGGGAATGCAAATTTTTATCAGAAGGAATCATTGATCAGGGTGAGTTTGCAGTACGTCTTTAATCTGATCCACTTATCAAACTCAGAGGTGCTTGTACTTTCATGAACATATTGCTGATATCAAAAATCAAAAAGATCAAATGCTGTTTGTAAAGTGGTCTCCTGGATCTCCTCATGTGATGCCATTTCCTTACATCCATTGTGCTCCATGTTGTGGCAGCTCATATCTACGTAATGAAGTTGGATCAGTCATTCTGTACAAAGACGTAAATGAGTCAATTCAAGTCCGTTTGGTAACCCTTTTCATGTTCAGTGATCATTGATTTTAAGACTTTTCTGTCGGGAGTTTGGATTCACAAAAATGAAATTCCTGGTGTTGTTCCGTCAGGTGGAGGATTCCGTGACAGTCTGTCAGACATGTCAGATGAGTTGTGTCCAACTGACGGTGAGGCCCCTGTACCGTTACCTTTTTTCATCAGATCACCCAATCAGGTAAGAGATTGCAGATGACATCATTCTAACATGCTGTGTTGCATGAGTGTACCATTTATACTTGTATCTGTGGATGAAGAAGCTTCAAGAACAAATCAGATATTCCGGACACCAGCCTTCCTGTCATTTTAATTTTGTTGCACAATTTATCGTTTGTTACAACAACACAAAGTCACAATTAGATTCAAGAACGGTCGTCTTCAAAGCTGTCTTTCACAGGCATTGATTTTTGAAGAATACACCAATATGTGAAAGCTGTGATGATTTCTCAGTAGTGACTATTCTGGTTACTTTTGCAGACTCAAGATAATTCAAACATTAACCGTGACAACTACATACCCAACCCATCCTGTAAGGAATTAGCCAAGTATGAATGGATAGGTCAGCTGATGGGTGGATGTCTCAGAAGCAAAGAACACCTCGTGAGTTTGGCAGGAGAAATTCTTTGTTCATGTACATTTGTGTCAAAAGATAGAAAAGATGGCTGTTTGGTCGGGGGGGGGGAGAGAGAGAGAGAGAGAGAGAGAGAGAGAGCGAGCGAGCGCAATGTAGAACTCATAGGATACTTGGAGGGAAACCGTTTGATTTTGACCCACTTTCATTTAAGAGTGTAATCCTACTGTTTGCGATGGAAATTATCTTTTTGTTTCAGTAAATTGACTTCAATAGTCACTAACTGGTTTTTGTGTTTTCAACTGCTAGGTACTTGCGTTACCTTCATATGTGTGGAAACAGCTAGCCGGTGAGAGAGTGTCGTGGGCAAGGGATTTCATTACAGTTGATGCTGCCGAGGTAAGAAAACCTATCTAATCCCTCATTTGTAACAATACATATTTCTGATGGAATAGTGCATTCATTTCTTAGGTGCTACTATCTTTGCCACATACTTATCAAGTGAGTATGTTTTATGGTCAAATATACCATAGACCTTCAAAGTAATTTTATTGCTTTTGTGATCTACAGCTTGTGAAGTTGTAGGAAAATTTTTTCCAATAGTAAAAGAGAATGGTGGCCATTTGAATTTCAAATATTGTAAATCTCAACAAATTTGCACCGTGACCTTTCAAATTTATTCTTATCCTTGATAATGAAAGTGCTTGGGTAAGTTTAATGCAGTAAAGTGTGAACAAAAGTAGGAAACTCATTGTGTATGTTACTCTTTAACTGACAGAAATGTAAAAAACGGAAATTGGCCCCTTCTTATTATATTTTATGTTACCCTCCTTACAACAATAGGTCTTGTCTATCTGACATTTTGTCATATGTAGATGATGACAAATTTGTGATCAACACATTAGGCTATGAACATGTTAATTTATTGAGCAATATTTTTGTCATTCCAAGTGTCTTTCTGATGCTCTCCTTTCGATCTTATCACATCAACCATCTCCTTGAGAGGGCTCTGCAGCATTCATACAATGGAATATCAGTATTTCCAATTACATGGTTTGCAAATGTGCAATCTAGTATGAAGCTTGTCCTTTTTTGTGGTATTACATATTTTTTCTTCAACTTCATCATCAGAAAAAACGCCATGTAGACTTCAGTAGGCGCTGGAGTTATTTTCTATGGACAGGCAAAAAATCGAACATGAGCATCAAGTGTGTATGTGGTACTAATCTTCTTACTTTCTAGCCTCCTTCATTGTGTGTACATAGTTAGCCCACTCTATAACAAACTATGGGATTAAACCATATTTTCAAGAAGACGGATATCAAATAACATCCCGAGACCAAGTTGCATTGCCGTAAATTCATTCTGACCATGCATTCCATACCAATGACAGGTAAAGCTTATAGAAACAATAGAGTCCATGGACAGAGAGACCTTTGACGCCAACTTTGCCGGAGAGCTGACCTACACCGTAGTCCTAAGTGATCACAGCATTATACCCTTGGTAGAAGGCGGTGCAGATAAGTGTGTGCAATATGATGACAGGCAGAAGTACTGCAAAGAAGTCCAGGGGGTTAGGATGAAGGAATGCAAGCTACAGGTCAGTGTCTGTCGGATCTCTGTTCAGTGAGTTGTGGTACTCTGGTCTGTGAGTCACCATACTTACCCACCAGATCCACGACACAAGGAAGGTGAAAAAGGGTAATACAACTGGTGCAATTTACCAATGATCTCTTCCAGGCAGAATTGAATCTGTGTCAAACACCATAGACACTGTGCTTGTTGGTGTGTGCAGCTAACATGGTTATTATGCCCTTTGTAGGCTGTAGTGGACATTGTCAATGTTTTGCACCAGTCAGCGATTTGAAGTTCTATGTCAGATTTTTTTCATGGTGATTTGTCTATTTTGAGTTACATGCTGACATAAAGAATCACATACAGTTCGATTATAAGGGTGAAAATTATTGGCAACAGAAACAGTGTTATTAGTTCCCATGGACAATAGTCTGGGGGATTAATAGATTGGGCTGTGTCTGTCTGCTGCCATTACTCAACCATGCCCGCACCGATTTCAAGGTATATATGTGAACTTATTTTGTGATACAATCTAATATGGCTACCAGGCGGCCAGTTTTGTACATCCAAAGTCATCACGCAGACGTGCCTGAACCCGTTTTTTTCTATAGTTGTACAGGGGCAATGTACTTCAACATACATTTGCATGTCAATTTTTTTCACAATACAATCTCCATTATAGCTGCCAGCCAGCCATTTTGTTTTGATTGATTTTTCTGTGTTTCACAGACAGGCCCAAAACGATCTCATTCAAAGTTGGTATAAATGGGCAATGCAGTGTGACAACAATGATCGCACTGTGACATCATGCGCATGTCAATTTATGTCGCAATACAGTCTAACATGTCCACCATGTGGCCATTTTTTTAATTTTTTTTTTTGCACATTCAGAGCCTTTAACGCAGAAATGCCGGAAACTGTCTTATACAAAGTTAGTAATATGGCAATATACTACTGTGACATGCATGTCCATGCCAGTAGTTGCTTGGCAGCTTTTTTGTAATGACTTTTCATATCTGGAGCCATTTTGCTAAAAAGGTACCACAGCAAAACTCACCCTGTCAGATTTTACATCTTCACAATCTGCTCATAGAGTACAATCTTGCCATTAAATAAATATTTGCGCCTAAAGAGTTTACAAATATATTTTGTAATACTTTTATCTTCCAACCCTAACCTTGACTTGAAAAGATGCTCTTTTAAACCAGTTGGTAGCTGCAGTTCAGCCTAGTCTGCAGACATGAGAAGTGACTGGCAAACTCAGCTCTGGTTCAATTCACTCTAACCAACAATAAGTGTGCACACTGGTGACAATAGCTCAGCAGTAACACATGAACTGACAAGACCGTAATGATAAAATTGACACAAGAGACAGAAAAGCAAATGTCTGTGCAAGTACCTTGCTGTAAACAAGTCAATATATTTAACTCAATGATGTCATATTTGCAAAGTTCACGCTGGTTGGTGCCACACTAGTAAGTACAGGTGCTGCTCTAGAAGTTCGCAGTTCATTCACCCGACACTAGGCCTAGGCGGTAAACATCAGATGCAACACATCCAATATGCAAACCAGTATCTCAATAACTAGTTGGATCTGTACATTACCCCTAAGAAGTAAATGTACTCTAAAAGAAATGTACCTCACCCAAATTCACAAAATAAACCAATATGTGACAAGTTCCCCAAAACTGATGGTCAAATGGGGACTATGTCATCTATGATGACTTGTTTTTATCTGGACTGCTCATCTTCATTCTCAGTGGTGGTGTTACAAGTTTTAAACATTGACTGTGCAGAGTCAATAAAACCAAGGGGATTTAAGTATACATCAGGTCATCATTGTTGTAATATTACCAGCTTGGTGTGTTTGTCTTCAGACATCTATTGCCAATATCAGGACATTTCCCTGCCCTTCAATTCAATTCCAGTGTTATAGCTTCATCCAAGGAATTGAGATATCTCCAAGTTTGTAAGCTTTCTGACTTCAATCCATGTGTGAGTCTTTAAAAAGGCGAGAACCAGAGATTTAGGACTGCCCCTTTAAATGACTTACTGTATGATACCATTTAACCCCTCTCCAACTGTAAGTTGAACTTTTCAGACTATTTACAGTGTACTCGTTATCTCATTATGCATGAACTCGCACGGCAACCATCCAAGTGATCATTAAGTTAATAATTTACATGTAAAGCTGCCATACTGTTATACATGATCACGTGTCCCGTGCTATCGATGACGCACTGGTCTGCGGGGTAATTTAGGCAGACTGCTGTTCTATTGTGAAATGTAACAGCTATTTGCTCAAACCATAGTGTGGTCTCCAGGAGGTTTACCATAGTATTTATTTGTCTGGTTTATGTACAGACTGATTCAATCCGGAGAGGTTTGTTGAAAGTCATACCCCAGGCTGTCTTAGATCTGCTCACATGGCAGGAACTTGAAAAGAGAATTTGTGGGGATCCTGAAATAACAGTCGAAGCATTGAAGAAAACAAGTAAGTCTTGACAAAAGCAAAGGCTACGTTTTTACAAAATATAGGGATTGGGGATTTAAATAAATTAGGATGAATTGCCAACTGACACAGTGATACCCTCATACTGTTTCATAGTACGATGGATCAGTGAAATTGAAAACCCAAGTTGCTTTAATCTGTGTACACATAATTAGAGTGCAGTTGCCTGGACATAGTGGACTGAAGGTATTGTTCCCATCGGGGAACTGCTCCATTCCAGATACACCCACTGTATGTTCTTTTCTCCTACCAGCATACTATGAAGACCTGGAGCAGACCGACACCAGGGTGAAGTATCTGTGGGAAGCCATGACAAATTTTACCAATGGTAAGCAAGTGTGATAATATTTACATAAATTTGTTTTAGGACAAGGTGTGGAGTAGTTCCTATCTGAAATGATTTACACACAGAACAATAAATACTGTATTTAAAAAAGCTGTAGCTCAAAAGAAATTATGTTCAGCAAGTTAAGGTTTTCAGAAAGATCAAATGATCAGTTGATGAATGATGTGGTTCTTTAAATAAAGATAGATATGTATACACTTTCTCAATATGAACTTGACCCTTTGCAATCTTGTTACAATTGTACCAGTACAATATAAAAACTTTTTGAAGTTTCTACTCAGCATGTATACAGACCTGTGGCAAAAATAATGAGATTTTTCTTTACATGGTAATACATTTGACAACAGAAGTGTGAATCATGCATTTCTATTGTTCATATTTACAGAGGATAGAAGTCGTTTTCTAAGGTTTGTTACTGGTAGAAGAAGACTACCAGCTCCTCTGTATGTATGCCCTGATAAGAGGTAAGAAACTTCAGTGCTTCCACCACTAGAGGGCTGATATGCATAGAAAATTGCATTTAGCTTAAAAAAAACACCCCAGTTCCCTGTATATACAGGTCCAAGATCACCATTGATAACAATGGGTTTGGGTGGAACCATGGTGATGAAAGGGTTAAAGTTCCGTGGATGCAGCTTTTCACAATACCTTTTATACATGGCTGGGTAAATCTCTTTGGCAGTCCTTTATTGTCAATCCGTACCTTGAAAGCTGCTCTCACTGCTAACATACTTTGCAAGACAGGATGTTAGTGCAGAATATAAGATGGAAAATGGCATTTTGCATTGTTGTGTACAGTGTACTGGTAGTGCAATAGTTTATTCTTGATGATAAGAAACTTAATCAAGTTTATACATTTATACAGGCAAGAAGAAATTAAAAACTACTAGCACCAGAGGGCCTGCAAAGGTGCCCTCCGGAACTCTTGGTTTTGGATATTTCTTTCATTGTAGGAATTTTTTAATACTTAAATTCATGTCTGTCCACCAGATGTTGATGAAGTAATGTGGACACAGACTAAGTAGTAACTTTTCTGTATTTGTTAAAGCAGGTCAGACTCAGCAGACGCTTTACCAGAATCTTCCACCTGCTCCAGTACTTTATTTCTTCCCAATTACTCCAGGTAAGGTGACCTTACCTGATTCAGTTTTCTTTTCTTCGGTGTGGTTTGGCCCACGTACAAAGACATCTGGTCAATGACCGAAACCTAAGATATGAGCACTAACAAACTTTGCGTGAAATCCCTACCAGAGTTTTAGTACCTGACATTTTCAGAAGAGGATGTTACATTATGTGAAGATTATTATTGGCCACTGTGTAAGATTATGTGATTCAGAATCAGAGCTAGAATCAAAGTTAAAGGAACTAGCAAACTTTTGGAAAGAGTTTCAATGAACAGTGTTGCGTGCATCGCGACTGAATGTTGCGGTGACAGTTACTGGTAGCCCTTCCTATGGCATGCTGTGACCTTTGTTATCGTTTCAAAACATTTTCTGTTTAACTATTACGTCGAAATCTCATGCAGATATCATGAAAGCCTCTATATCCTAATTCCTGTACGCAGTGCCAATTCACTGCATCGAAGTGAGTTGGGGTTACACCAAAACTCTGGTGTGAGTGGGACTCAGGAAGGGACATGATAAAATCATTGCTGCCTAGTTGATATCAAAAAGTGTATTGCTTTTCTACAATTGCAGTATGTGTTTCGTCACACTTAGTATCACTGTTTGGTGTGCTTTTTATGGGCTACACATGTAAAGAAAGCAAGAACTATTTGTAAAATTATTTTCATTCAGTGGTATATGTGAATGGCATTGGAACTATTACAACTCAAACATTTTCCTACCTACCAGTTGGGGGTCAGCATTTTGGATAGGGTTATGGTTAGTGTCCAATGGACATATGTCTGGGGATGGGGGGGGGGGGGGACTGTCTCAGAATTGCTTGAAATATTGACTTCAGAGATTCAGTATGTTGGTAGTGTGAGAAACAGTAATTATGAGGTCTCAATTTAGAAATCCATGTCTCCATTTTATTTATATTCCTGAAAAAGTAAAACAGAACACTTTCCCTTTCAGTGCACGAGTGGCAGAGGAAAAGCTCCGGTATGCAGCGTACAACTGTGTTGCCATAGATACAGACATGAGTCCGTGGGATGAGTAGGGTACAAACTGGCTTGGTGTCTACGCAAAAACACACCTGATCATATTTACATGTTTTGGCAAGGCAACATATTTAGTATAACATGACAAAATTGTAAAATATGTGAAATAGCATTTTTTTTACATTTCTGTATTTGTGTAATTTTTTTGAATACAGGATCATAAAATGATCTCATGATTGAAGTAAGTGAAACACAACCTGGTTTCTCCTTTGTGTTACATCGAAGAACCTCAATCAAAATTTTTTTTATTTAACACTGTAAAACTTCTGGTGACTACAGTATCTCGCAATTCTTGTTTCCAATGTAACTCTTATTTTTTTCTTTAATTCCAAATGCATGGTTGAAAATTGGACATTTGAAAATTAGCTAATGCCCATTTTGTATTTTAAGCAGTACCTGGTTGACCACTAACACCTCTACTACCCTCTGAATAAATAACCTAAAAATATCAATATTCATGATGCAAACTTTATTTTGTCTCCACACTTTGAGGATTGAATTTTCATCGACATCACTATTCCCAGGTATTTAAGATTAGAAAATAATGACGTTTTCTATCATGAATCTAAATCTTGCCACAACTTTAGATACTAAAGTAAAGTTGACGGAGTTTAAGTAGGTTAGAAAGTGTTATTACGACAGGTATTTGGAATAGAAATGTTGATGTTGCCTTGTACAGTTTTCACCATGCCTATTACAAGGAATGCCAAACCGACTTGTCCTATCCCAGACGTCCACCATTGTATGTCGGAACTGACTTATCTCTTGGAGACCCTATGATGATATGTAGTGATGATTGACAACTCGACATGCATGATGATGTTGACCTCTAAAATTCTTGTTCGGAAAATGCTCTATTTGCAACACTCTAGCTGCTTTAAATTTCTTTGTTGAAATGATTGAAATTGAAATGAGAAATTTTTACAGTGGAAAGTACTCTTGTCACTTTTTGAATTGATCAACAAGCGGTTTTGTACCTTTTATGAGTTTGCTCTTGTGGCTGTTGCCAGGTAACAGGACCAACCACTTGCGTTTGAACTTAGTAAGTTAAGAGTCATTCTGACACAAGGGGGCGCTGTTCACCTTGGTAGGAATTTCTAAATGCCAAATTTGTGGTAAATCTGAAAATAATTAGTCTAATTTCACATAATTATGCTGAAATGTACCTTGTCATCTTACTGCAGTCTTTTGCTTGGGTGATCAGTGTCATGGGATGTCTCAGTTCGGTTTTGAAAAGTGTTTTGTGAAGATCACTAGAAAGATTGTGATCATGATTTCTGTGATGGAAAAAGAAGTGCTTTCAGGTCAGAATTTTGTTCAAACAAGACAACCAGCTTTTTAGATATTGCCTGTTGTTGTAGTGTAGACACATGAATAAAGAAAGCTTTAGCCAGTTGACTGACATGATTTCATTGGTAATTCCTTCTCTCTTCTTGAGAGTTATATCTACCTTTGTGATTGTGCCCTCTGTAGTGTCAACTTTGGACCGGTCAACTTGTAGATGGTATGACCAGAAAGCAAAGAATTGGTCATTTTTTCACCTGGATGAATTCATGAGCTGATGTTTGTTTAGGGAGCTGCCACTAAACTGTAAAGCAACGAACCAAAACAGAAGTTACAATCCTTTCCAGACACAGTTCTAATTTCTTTCCATCCATTTGGTTTGTATCCCATTTTCATCAATGACGACAACAGTATGGAAAATGTAAATACACAGAAATATAGTTTTATGTTGGAAATTGTCATGTGTAAACTAAAAAAATTGTGCCGAAATAAAATCTGTAGTTGTTACGTTTCACGTCCATGTTCACGTTGTCATTGTATGGTTGGTCCAAGATACAGCTGGTCTGTTGAAAAATATGGTGTCTTACTGAAACGTTCTTGATACAACTAATTTCAAAAACTACGTTCTGTAACTTCAGCCACAGTTTCTGCATCACAACCTGGCATCATGCATCCAAAAGCCAGAGAGTGATGCTGCATACAAGCTGCCATATTTTGTATGTCTTCGAAGACTACTCGCAAGTTCTTGACACTTCGGCCTCAGTCCCTAAACGGACTGTGGGTACTCCATATCTCTTTCAAAACTTTCAGCCATGTAATCTTATCATTTGTACAGTCATCAGCATGTGAAACTATCCCTCAAGTACCATGTATTTGTGTACATAACACTCCTTAGCAGTGTTTATTTATTTATTAGAAAAGCTTTTAGTGTATTGTGAAATGGCTTTCTTCATTAAGGTCAGGAGTTGCGTAGTATGCCATTTTGGAAACACTGGAATGATTCCCAATCAAGAGCAAGCACTGATATCTGGACAAACACACCTACTCTGGATTTATGAAAAAAATATGTGTATATTGGATGTGAGGTGTTTATCTGAAATAGCAACTGACTATGGTGATGTGAAGTATTATCCAACATAACCACCTTTGGATAATAAGTTTTATTTGATGTATTGGATGTGAGGTGTTATCTGAAATAGCAACTGACTATGGTGATGTGAAGTGTTATCCAACATAACCACCTTTGGATAATGTTTTATTTGATATATTGGATGTGAGGTGTTATCTGAAATAGCAACTGACTATGACAATGTTAAGTATTATCCAACATAACCACCCCTATGGATAATACTTCACATCACCATAGTCAGTTGCCATTTCAGATAACACCTCACATCCAATGTTCATGTGAGGTGTTTACCTGAAATAGCAACTGACTATATAATGTGAAGTATTATCCAACATAACCACCTCTATGGATCATGGGTTTTATTTGATACGTATACTCTTCCATGATAAGATATCTAGAATTGAAGGAACAAACAGCTGAGAAACCGTCAACAATTTTGTAATCTGTCACAATTTTTTGCAATCTTTTTTATTAGTTTTCCACAGAATTTTCCAGGAATTTGTGTTCAATAGCACATGACAGAAATTGTGATATCCACGGTTTACCCACAGAGAATATGTGTATAAAAAGCATGGCACTTGTTTTATCTTCTACTTGCTCTAAGGACTGTTCTCTTTGGCATTGCAAAAAATTCTTTGTGTAAGAAAAGGATTTCTGCCAGCAGACCGTTTTGTTCTGCTGTAGTCATATTTCTCTTCTGAGGAGAGATGTAGTGTTAACTTTTAAATATTTTATGGCAAGTTGAGACAAAAACTGTTCAAAATGTTTGAGTACTGATGAGAAATATGTAAGAAATGGTCACAAAATCAAAGAAGTGGGAATGATATTTTTTTATAACTGCTGGTGTTTAATTCTTTTGTAAGTTATTTTATACGTTAACTGGGCCGTCAGAGCTTGATAGTTACTGTGTTTTGAGTTTTGGGGTTGGCGTCATGTACTTACGATTATAGGTTATGTATATATGTAATGTAATTATTAACCGAGAAATCATTGAAATGGTTCTTACGGCAATAAAAAAGTCCAGAAAATATCTTTCCAGCCTTTGTGTCTGTTTTGATGACATAGATAGATTGTGTTGCTAGCCTAAACTAATATAGCATTGCGTTTATTAGACAATGTTGAAACACGGTCCCACCACCATGGTTGAAACAAACATGCAAGAGCTACTATTGCACAGTAAGTGAGGCTACCCACAATTCTCCATGATCCCTACACACGGAGATCACTCACTGAACTGAAGCAAATTTCTTCTGTACACAGAACAGCTCGGTCCATATATTAAAATTCTGGGACCATAGTTTTGATAATCATAATTCTCTAATTTCTCACTGTGAATATTCAGAAGATCAACCCCTTTTCCGCAGAGGAGATAGCAATTTTGTGATTTTGTCGACATAGATTTTTGAGAGCCATACACAATATTGTCAAGGAAACTAAGGGAATAAGTTGCATCTGTGTTAGCAAAAGAAACGGTATTGTTTTTTTTAAAATGTTTGTAACAAAGGAAATTTGCATGTCTGACAGGTGGTATGATGAGACCTTTTTAGTTGCTGATAACTTTACCATGACAAGTGTGCAATTTTTAGCACCTCAAAACATCGACTTCTCATTCAATTTACTCCGGAATTTTAAATATGATCAATAATTTTGGAACATAGTTTTAACCAATAATCCTTAAATTAAATTCTAAGTTACAAATTGTTCAGAAACTGATAAAATTGAAGAAGCCTTTAGCAAATAATGTCTGAGCACACAAATCAAAGGGAATTGTGGGTAGCCTCACTTACTGTGTATTGTATGCATGTGACAGACTGGCCATTGTGTATGGTCATATTGGGGGACATCATTGTGGAGCCTGTAAAGTAACAAAGATTGGCTCATCAGCTGTCCAGTAGGATGTATGACCAGTAAATGCTGTGTATATTCACAAGTGCCTTTACCCTGGAAAGTAAGTCGCCTCCAGCTTAGCTGAATGCCAGGAAAACTTTTCAGATTGTCAAAATCTGGATGAGATTGGCTATGCAATTCACATGGATACCATATTCCTGTATTGCCCATTGATCTATCAGTTACCTCAAGACCAATTTATTCAGACATCTACCAAGGCAAAAGAACTGTTCCTTTTAATAGTCATTTCCTTTGCCTCAGAGATGTTGTTGCTATGCTTGGATGGCAAGTCAATGTTGAAAGGTGTACTTTTATCTGTGAGTTAGTGAGAACTATGCTAGTTCCTCTGAAAGAAGGCAGGTTTTCCAAGATGTACTTGCGACATGTTTTGTTATCGTCATAGTTGTTTCACTCAATGTTTATAAAAAAGGCAATGAAAACTATAGTTGTTACAGAGTTGCAAATATGATGATTTATTTACCAAAGTGTTAAATTTAAGGATTGAAGGATTTGGATAACAAAGATGATTTCATTTACAATCATTGTCCTCCTACATTCATACTGCTCAGATCTTGCTTGGATATTTTCAGAGCATAAGATTGCACAAAGTTACAAATTTGTTGTCTACAATTCTAGTTGTAGACTTGCATTTCAAGTGCATGCTGAGTAAAATTACAAAGCTTACAAGAATTGGTTAAAACGTCCCATCCCTTTCATTCTGTGGAAATTTTCAGCAAGCCCAATTTCTGAATGATGTAGGAATGTACCATTAGAATAGAAATGACAGTGGAGTAAACGAATACCAACATTCCTTCATACATCACTTTTGGAGAGAACACACTCCAAACAAACAAGTGGTATCTTTGAAAAGAGACCAGTACTGTGTACACTGCTAAAGGTAATGCCCTCGTCAGTGCAAAAGTGTAGATCATCTCTTGAATTGACCGTTTATATCTGTAAGAGAAACAGAAATGCTACACCAATGAAGAGTTTCCTGGAAGGATACAAGTGGTTATCCTTTCAGTACCTCATGTACGCTGTAGTAACAAAAATAACAAGTACTGACCCATGGTAATTGACCAGGCTAAATGCTCAGTATCTCACGGTAATACATCAAACACCTCTAACTTTGAAGTACCTGGTAATAGGTATATGTCATGAAAATCAACTCTACTCAATAGAGATCTGAATCCAGCTGGGGATACCGTGCACATCTCATACGTGTACTTTGCTGATGTTTACAGCAATCTTCATATTTCATGCCTGTATTGAACAAGATCTGGCACCTTCAACATATCTGACTTCTAACCCCTGCCCTGATCAACCCTCTCCCTCTCTCTTCAAATTCCTGTGCACACATCTAGCAATGTGATTGAACGCGATGCATTTGCTGAGGCTATACACCAAAGACACAGTTTCTGTAGAGAAACTAAGTATACTTTTTTCCATACCGAACAAGGCACAGTTCTTGTTTTCAATCCCAAGACAAATTTATCAACTTGATAAAACTTTCAGTGGAAAATACAAAAGAAGAGGAAAAGATGGAAACCATGTACTCTTATGTCAACAAGTACTAACACAAGAACCAAGGATTGATGAGAGCTGTGGCTTTCATTTTACATCAGATATTAATCCTATGTCTTGTGGTCTAAATCTTGTTGACCCTGTAGGTAATAATCAGTCTGAACATAAATCTTATTCACTTTGATAGAAAACGAAATTTCTAGCATCAACGAGCAATGATTGAACTCTCACCATGGGAACAGTGACCAACCACCACATACCCATTTTGTTTCTTACCTGGCTGAGTGATTCTTAATGACGTAGATAAGGAGACTTATAATCCACAACAGAGGACCACTGTATGTTGAAAGCAATGTCAGAGTACCCGCTATGACCATGTGATGTGAATCAAGTCCTATGTACCCAGCCGATATGTCTATTGTTGCAGCACTGTTAGAGTTCCCCTGAAATGTGAGATGACAATGATAGTTAATTTATCCTGAAAATTCATCTGTGAGTGCTTCAATGAATGAATGAATGAATGAATGAAAGACATTTCCCAACGAAAATGGGATAAAATACTGGTTTGAAATTGGAGGAAAACACTGATTATAAATTGGAGAAAAGAATTACCTTTAGAATAGAGTGAAAATCTTTCAAAAATTCGTGAGTTCCAGCATTGGCAAGTTCTGATGGTAGTGGGTTTTACAACAGAAGGAACAAAAAAAGAAAATGACATTTTATTACCTGAGCGTAAAATGCAGCGGAACCAAACCACAAATGGAGCAATGAAATCATCCACACGGGGCTGCTGGGTAACAATTTTGGCCATATCTCCGTGGCAACATGATGTTCCTGAACAACTAGCAAAGCCAAGACAGCAGCATTGTGCGGTCTCAGTAACAATGCAGTCAGTATAATACCAATATTGTAGACATCCTCCGCACACTTTACTAAAACCTGCTTTTGTTGAAAGTCGCCCTGTTTTGACTGGGTTGCTTCACTTTTTGCACCGTGTCCCCTTCTTGAGAATGCATATACTGTTTTTAAAATGTACAAAAAAACCAAAGAGTAAACCAGCCATGCTTGGTACAGACCTCTGCAATATAGAAGAATAGAAAAAAATATTACAAGGTAAATTGTTAACTGGGTAATAGACACTGAAAACTATTTGCCTGAAACAAGTTTGGAAAAAAGTGATAATTAAATAACATAAAAGATTTCATCCCTTTTCAAATTACTCACTTTCCTGGTTCTGTACTTGATAACAATGGAGCAATAATTATTGATGTTGCAGCTCTGTAGCAATAGACACCAATCAAGGAGAACACCAGCAAAGGATGACAGCGCCCTCTACAATGCCTGGTTACACAGATGATGAAGTAGCTGACGACCACTAACACAGACAGTGGTAATTTATTTTCAGGCCTGAAAGATGAAAACACACCATAAAATGTGTTACTTTTGCTAAATGATGACGAACTTTCACCAACATGATGTCCCATATGTGTATCTTTACCGTACTGAGAGATGTCAATTTTCAATACAATCATGAAATACTTCACCTATATAGTTGGAAAATGCTAGGACATACTTACTACATGTACATGATTTAAAAATTGGGTCACAAGTTTCAAATCAAAATATTCAAAATATTCACCTTTGATGAAATTTAAATAATCTACAAACAATCTAAATCTCAACAGGGCGTCAACATTACAATCAACTGATGCATGTAGGTCTGCTTGCAGAGCTCATAATAGTTACCTGGATAGCAACATCCAACAGCATAACATTAGCTAGACTGAATGAGTTTTGACCGCTTAAAAACTCTGAGATAAAATTGACGGCAAGCTGAATTGGTGCTGAATGAAGTAATCACTGTTTAAGTTTAATTCATCATCTGTTGACAAGTTCAATATCAATATATGATACACGTCACCTGACAAACCAGTCACCAATATCCGGTCTGTCCGCCCATTTCATTCCAGTTTGATTCCATGCTCTTAGCAATCGTCCGCATAACGCTACCACAACAGCTAATATTAGTGTCTTTGAACATATCACATTGCATCCATTTCTACTGATGATCTCTTCTGTTGCATCACTTGTCTCTTTCTTTTCCTTTTGTTGCAATTCATCTCTCAAATCTGAGTCTACAATCTTATTGTCACAGGTATTGTACTTATCATTTGCAACAGCATCTCCATATTCCGTACCACCCCTGCCTTTAACATCTGGCTTTTCTTTATATTCTTCCTCAAAACTTTCCCCCCTGTCTTGACTTTGGAAAAACACCGAGGCTGTTTTGTTGTCTGGTTCAATGACACCAGCATCTGTCTCTCTGTGTACACGACCTCCTTCAAAGGTCATCACACACGCTCTGTACAGAAACCACAGCGTCACTGTCATGGTGAAGAAATACCAAGTCTGGTGTTCCTCTTCAACAAAGCTGCTTGACAGGAGACTAAAAGTGTGGACTACCGTTAATCCTACCAGGATCTTCTGTCCAGTAGTAAAGTGAACAGTCTGTGTGTGAAAAGAAGCGGAGGAGGGGTGTTTGAACTTTGAGAACATAACTGTGAGAGATGATTGTCTGAGATGAAAGTTGTAATCGATTTTGTCTCAATGAAGCGCTGTCAAATCAACACTGTATTGTATATTGTAAAATAAAATGTCTGTAAATATATATTTGTAGTGAAAAAAATACAAAAATTGATATGATGAGATAAGGTGTAGCATGGAAATCAAATTATTTTGAAAGCTAGATGAGTGCTAGAAGAAACAGTACACATTATGCAGACTATAAATAGCAGAAAAACAAATAATGCATTATATTGAATATACCTGTACTGGATGATTCATTCAATATTCATTTTTCAAAAAAAACTGCATGATGAAAGAAAGGCCAAACAGTCACTGAATTCGAATAGAATTCTCCTAACTAGTGGAAAACCGTGTTTACTTTAAAATACTACACAATGAGCACTTTTTCTCTGTTGAATTATAAATGTATTGTGTACATGTGATTCATCCATGATTTCTGGTATATCTGTATTTCAGCATTTTGTGTGTGAATAGAACACGCGGTAACACCTCACCTTGAGGAACAATTTAACCTTTGACATGGGCAGCACGCATTGGGACATCACAGTCAAACAAACGGCTGATGACAAAACAAAGGTGGCTGACAGGAAAACAGCTGGTCCAGAGTTGTCGCACAACACCTCACTGGCTCCGCCAGACACAACAGTGCAGATTGTCACTTGGACTGATAATATTGCTAGGCAACAACCAATCAGGATGAAGATGGTAGAATGACCACCAATAGGAAGGCTAACTTCATTGATTCTACATATATTCAAATGAGATACACCAAAGAGCAAAGCACATAACACCTACAGAAAAATAACATGAATAAATTATCAAAGTAGGTAAAATTTACTTGTCCTGTCTGAAATTTGATGAGGCAAATGCAAAGAACGCAATCCTTACCTCCCAGAAGAGGAGAACTCCAACAACCATGGCATGTTCATCATATTTTGCAAGAGATGATGCAATACGACTGCTGATTTCGTCAATGGCTGAAATGTACTGTTCAATGACTTTTTGACCTAAGAGTTCATGGTTGATACCACTGGTACTATGAGTGTGAGATGCCAACCAACTGCTGTGAAGTTTCAAGGCTCTTTGATACTGTAGATACCCTGGCTCTAAAAAGTAAATAGAGAATTATAAGTTGGAGAACAGATAGCTTCATTCACTGTCATAGGATACCGATTCAGATGATGATTTGATAACTATGATAAAATATCAACCCACCATTACTGAGAGATACTGCCTTTGGATGTATAAAAGTCTTTGAGAATGTTGAAAAACAGACGTGAGCAGGTATATGGCTGGCAAAATAAGGGATCCAATTGTACTTTACTGCACTGGTCTACCATACTGACAGAGGGATTGCTGAGAAGTATTCAAACCTAATATTTAATACCTGTTCATTACAGAATATCCAATTGCTCAAAGTTCAGTGCATATCATAATACATTTTACAAAATAATCTCCATTGAAAAATACCACAACAATTTATGATAGGCAGGTTATGATATGTTTCAACATCACAAAGGTTATCATCATTGTAAGCAGAATTTCAAACTTCTCAGAATATCATGAGTTATGTGAAGATCCTATTGTATTGATGGTATCACAATACAGCATGATTTGACCTTGACACAAGTACATGATCAAGTGTAGTGGACTATCCCATTAATGTGAATAAACTAGTTTGTGATATCACTATGGATACTTTGACAACATTGAGTTTCATTTTACCTGTTTCATATGAGTTAACATTTTCCATCAAAACCTGAGTCAGTTGATGGCCATTCACCTGGAGTGCTCTAAGCTGATCTCTGATTGGTAGGATTTCCAGCATCTGGGCGATGGTACGACCCAGGCTATTCTGAGGGATCGGAAGACCCAGCAAAAGAGATAGTGTCGGTGACAGATCAATTTGTTTGACTTCAGCTTCAGAGTATGGTTGTCCTGAAGGTAAATGGTAGGAAGAAAATTAAACTCTCAATGGACATAGAAAAAGTGCAGTCTAGGTCTCACTTCAACCTCTCTCTACAGAATACAAAAAATTGATGAGACACGCCACAAATAAGTTTGATTGAAAGACTGGAAACTTTTAATAATTATGAAACTATGTTGCATTATCACTGTTGTGTTTTAAGTTATTGTCTGTATTTACTGTGAAAGCTACATTTTCAAGCAAGGATAATGCTTCAATTCACATAGTTTCAAACAGGTAGTTTAAGTCTAACTTTATCAACCCTTTTTAACATTTTCTTAGCCATACAAATAATCAGGGAAAACACTCTGGAAGTATATTTTTCACATTATAAGCATTAAATTAAACAATAAACCATTGATTACCATCATCTTTCATGTACGTAGAACTCAAAAATACCAATGGAGTAGTGATTTCATTGGCTGATGCCCCGCCATGACTGCCAACATCACTCATACCATGATCACCGCAGAGGACTAGAAGTGATGGCAGGGTGGCAGTGTTGTCCTGTTGAGAGAATTCAGTGAAAACAGATTTGAATCACTTTTACTTGGTGTACTGTATAAAAAACAAATGCTAACACAGATAAGACAATGTATAAGAATCTTTTGTTCAAAATGAGATACGATCACCTGTTAAGATGTCTTGCATATCACTTCACTCTGCCAGTGTTCTAAACTGTGAGTTGCCTGTTTCAAATTTGCTTACTATGATGTGTTTGAAAATGGTTACTTTGATACCAGGACAAATTAATTATCATACTATATTACACTGTGTGAGTCTGCTTTCCCTACATTTTCGATAAAACTACTTCCGTTTCTGAAATTAGAATTATGTTTCACAGGAGGGTGAAAACTACCAGTGAAAGACGTCAATAAATACATCCATACCTGCTTAATCAACTCTGTTAGGATTGTCTGGACGATCTGATCCATTTCATTCAGCTTTGGCTCCACTAAGGGACTTGTTGGACCAGACAGATGACCAATGTGATCTAATCCAAGGTAGTGCAGAATCATCACATCCCAGTCAGTGCTTGCCATCTCTTTCCCAATGTGCCTTGTTACATTGTTATCAACCTTTGAAATGAAAGAATCAGTAAGCAAATCAGGGATGAGGTATTAACTAAAAGGGTTTGGTGATGTATTGGAGAAAACAATACTGTTATATACAGCACAGACTAGAGTAGATAAATATGGGTTGACGAAACATAGAAAAGTACGAACAGTATGTCGATGGAGCGAGAATAGTTTGAAAGCAAAACATCAAATTACATGTGCTGTAGCATGTAGTGATACGGGCCACACTAGTTCTGCAATATGTCTCTATCTGCCAGCAGATGTACAGTACTGTACCATTGTGTTACCGCTTTCTCTTTCTTCATTAGTTGATGGAATGAAATCACAACACAACTGGTTTCAGCTAACATTTCATAACAGAAGAAAAAGTTGGCTTCCTGCATTTATTTTGGCAATCTCCTTTTTCCTTTAAAGTATACATATACATGTACAGAAAACATCAGATTCTTATGATTACCTTTAGTCATTAATATCATATGTTTAAATAGCATAATACAGAAACAGAAACTTGTATATTGTCATACAAGGTAATTATACTTCTACCCGTCTCGATATCAGTGACAGAGACAACTGATGTCTTCTCTGATCTGGATTTCTTTACTCACTTCAGTGTAGTCAGTAACGAAAAATGATGTGGTGCCCTCACTTCGAGTGAAGAATTCTGGGAAGAGTTTGAGCCATGTGTCATCGCCGTAGAAAACTACTGTCCTGTTGGCATGATACAGCTGTGAGATGATGTTGTCTTCAACCAAAGCACTGGACTCAAGATTTAACACTACATCGATGAAGCCAGGGATGCCGCCAGTTGTGATGGCCTGTATGGGCAAAAATGATAACAAGATGTTCAACAAGTCCAGTTATCTACGGAAATTTTTCAGATTTTCTTTATTTCCTTAAAGGCCCAATAGCTGCATCTTTTAGCCTTATTCTTGTGATTTTACTTCCAAACTAAAACAAGTTCGTGGGAATGTACTCATTGAGGGGTGTTTATACAAGTAGAATAAACTGTCCACTGGGACTGCATGTGCAATTTCGAGCAAGATAAATAATAAACGTTTTCCCAAACGTAAAATGGCGCCCTCATGTAAATAATGCGAAAACACTGTATGTCGTGCATATATGCATTGGAATCTTCACAGAAACAACAGAGTAGTCCAATATAATGCATAGTGCTGAATGTTTTCCACTGGGACATCATATGCTATGTTTTCTTTGTAATACATTGTATTACCAGTTTTTTAAAATGGCAAGAAATCAAAATAACAGTTAAAATTTAAATTTACTTGTCTAATCTTTCAAATCTGTAGAATTTAAAGAAAACCAGAGAAAACAGAAAGCCTTTTTCAGGTCGACAACTTTCAAGCGTTACAGGTACAGGGGCTTTACTTTTGTTCAGTTATACCATGTCATTTTACAAAATTTAATTTTCCTATAAATTTTCAGTACGTTGAAATCTAAACTGAAAGATCTCTGCATGAGGCAGGGCAGCCCTTTCAAAAGTGGAAGCCCAATACAAAGGATTGTCCAGACTAGTCTAGTTGAAATCTCAGTTACATAAAAGGTGATTTCCTAAAAGGCAATGACGGATTCATTCAAAAATAGTAATTAATTAAAGACAAACATGTAGTCCATGGCTGCATGCTTTACATATTTCATTCACCTTGAAGTTGTAGCCTTTGTGAACACTTGTTCTTTGAAAACAAACAGGACAATCTATTACTTGTGGAAAAAATTTAATGAAAACATGTTTGATCGATAGAAATGCATGTAGCTGATAAGCATTCCATTGTAAAAATGGCTACTGTTATCTTAGACAGCATATGCAGTCTTTGGTCTCTTCATGTTTAAGGTAATATGTTTCATACGATATGAATCCACTTGGAAATTTATTGTATTGATGGTGGTGGCATTTGCTCAATATTACCAAGTGATCACCATTATTATTGGCTTTGAGAGTGTTTTGCTTTTAATTCTGTGTATTTTGATGGATGCAGAATGCAACTCTGAAAGGCCTGGAGTGGTGTATAGAATCCATACCTTTATTCTCGGCATAGTTACTGTTGGAGGGTTGGCTTTTGCCAGGAAACTCATTGTCTTCCCTTCACTGATCAGTCCACTTGTAAATGGCATGTGTTGACCGGCCTTGCCACCAAAGACAAAATCCGCTCTCATGGCATCAATCAACATGATGACCAACTTTCCAAATGCTGGTTTTAGTGATCCGTTTTCAGTTTGGTTCTGTTGGTCAAGGTCAATCGGCTCATCTGGGAGATCTGCCAATGTTGCTCTGCCTGGAATGGCTGTCTTTACTGGGAAGAAACCCTTGAAAAATATGTACATTCCTGCAATTTCTATCAGCAAGCAGAGACAGATGAAAACACTGTGGGAGATCTTCATCTTGATGTAATTCAGAGTTGTATCAGGACTTGTATACTTGATGGCAAAACCATCGGCACATCTTATCCTTTACATTTTCCTCTGAAATTGTCGCATCTATTAAGAAATCTTGACAGGAGAAATAAAATTTAATGTGTCATAGTACTAGCACTGTGACTTTGAGGTCCTGTCACCATGTCAGATAATGTAGCTGCTTGTGAGGTATTGGCTTTGGCTATGGAAACTGTCATCTATAGAGTCTATATATTTGTAACATTCAAGTGTGTAATGACAAGGATTGAGGGAGTTCAAGCAGTTCATGCAGTTGTAGCGTCAGACCCTCAGAAACATGGTCAGTATATAGGTAGTTAAAGCTGTAGCATTGCACAGTCACTTGATGCACACTTGATGTCACAGTACTGCCTTGGCAGTCTCTCTAAACAGTTATTTGTTTAGAGAGACTGCTGAGGCAGTCTGACCATATTGTCTGATTATACTGACCATATTTCTGAGGGTCTGACGCTACAACTGCTTGAATTTGGCATGAATATTAATCGTCATTCAGGATTCAAGTGCAGTGGGGTACTTTTGTGTTAAAGTACAAAACGATAGAATTATATAAAGTATAAAATAATGATATAAATATTAAATTTTTATCAACAGTATAATCATAAATTCACTTGTCCCCTGTGATTATGAAAACTGAATGTCTCTTGCTTGACTCAATGTCAATATTGTCATTCATGTCTATATTTTGCGACAAATGAGAGACATATATACATATTTTCATCAAAACTGGAAACCAAAATGTACAATGCGATTTCACGTTCAATGAACTGAGCGGAGGGTCTGTGACCTGACGTGACCTGTCTACGATTTACAAAGCAAAACAATGTGCCAATGGTGATTGTGAATTTGTATCATATACACTGTACTAGAAGTGAGGTGATTGTATCAGCGCACAAAGTCGTTAATTTGTCAGAGCTTTGTAAACATCACTAACTGCTGTTTGCAAATCGGCGAAATGTAAGCAGATACTGTCAGAAACTTTGAAAATGGAAAACATCGACACTTACAACAGTTAGTACCATGGAGGCAGACATGTTGGCATCCCCTTCGGACCCTCTAGCTACGTGTGTTTGTGAACGACTATACACAGTTCGTAACTCTAATATTTTCGTACCAAATAAAATTGTACCAAATATTTGGACAAGAAGTGACAACTATTTGTGATGGTATTTAATCAATATTCTTTTGACGGTTTATTTTAGTTCATGATCATTTGATCAATGTTGCCTCTATACATTCTTTGCAACCACATTGACATTCTTGATAAACTTGCGTGGTTTTTAAAATACAGCATGGCTGACGAAGAGTTCACGATTAACAAGAAATATGCGGAGAAATACAACAGCTGGAGGCGAAAGGAGGAACTTCAGAAACGTAGGTGATCAAGTTTCAAGGGTTCGGGTTCTTGATCCACAAGATACAATAACTTTGGAATTTGTGGAGTACGATGATTGGGATCACACCCGTTGTGATCTTCACATGGACTCGGAGGTACCAGAAGTACCTCCATGGATCTGCACAAGTTCACGAGATTCCGACGGTCCTACTAATTACTGCCCGTCGCTGCCCGTCACTGTCCGTCGACTGCCCGTCAGGAAATTAACCTTCCAATTACTGTAATCTGTCGATATATCAATACCAAAGACCACTTATATAATAGAAAGCTACAAAATAAGAGTCTGTT
>LD499424.1:142890-153578 GCA_001465055.1 Ptychodera flava
CACAGACCTAATGAAGAGGACTCTATCCTCTCTGAGGACCTGTAATCAAAGCACCCATTAACAAGTGGGGACTGTGTCATCAACGATGACTTGTCTATCAAAATTTTGGCAAAAAATCAGCAACAATTTGACTGGGGAATATTTCACAAAGGCAACAAAATTGATTTGGGGCACTCAAAAGAGTTATTAGTGATCAGAATATATGAAAGTCATTTCTTTCTGTATGAATGCTGCAATTGTAATTGCCAAGTGGTAGGATCTCAACCACATTAAATCAGATGTAGAGTTAGTTTCTTCTGTACTCTTGGTCATTCCTTGTTGTAGGGAGGTGACGACAGCAAATGAGAGCAGTCAAGAACAAACAAAGGTTAAGATCTTGCCTTCTCTGCATCAAATTTTAATAATAATAGTCTGATCTCAGCATGATTGTAGTGTTATGTCATGGGAAAGCAGTTTTGCAAAAGAATATTGCAATATTAGGTAAAGTTTCGCTCTAGCATTTTGAAATTTGAATAACTTTCTGTAGTGAATAATCATAACATTTGTGTACCGTGCTATTCATTGTAGGTGTCAGATAAATTGCAAGGTCTATTTTTGACAATTGTATTTCAATCACATTTGTTTAGGAAGGTTTTAGGAAGGTTTAAACTTTTCTATCGGTAATATGTATTGATGCCACAAAAACCTAACATGAGACCTTGCATTTGCAGAGAATTGGGATGCATGGATAGGAGATACTGAAGACCATCAAAATGATTATGTGGATGAGCCAGGTGATGATGACAATGAATATGCAGATGATGATTATGCAAATGATGATGATGGCCCACACTGTGAAGATCCAAATTTTAATGTGAGTGTGCTATTAGCGAAGTCCATCACTGCCAAGTAACAAGCAAATATGGATATCAACATGCAGGTTTTCTCAAATGAACACTCTGACAATGGTATACAGTCACCTGTAATCTAAATATGCCTATGTATGGTCAAAGGGGTGTTCTTTGGTATTCAAAATGCCCATGTGACTCGTGTGAGGGCCACCGCTTAAAGGTATACAGTCACTAGTAATCTATATATGCCCATATATGGTCAAAGGGGCGTTCCTAAGTATACAAATTCCCATGTGAGGGCGCTGTTTTTAAAAGGTGGCCACCCGCTTAAAATCTGTGATTGGTTAGATTTTCTCTTTCCATGGTAACTGTGGCAAAATTGGAATAGGTGACAGTATACCTTTAAAATCTGTGATTGGTTAGATTTTCTCTTTTCATGGTAACTGTGGCAAAATTGGAACAGGTGACAGTATACCTTTAACTGTGTTCATAGCTCTACACGTAACTTTCGTAGGCTAAATTATACAATGCATGATTGTAGGCTACTGACTATCCACCCCTCATCAATGGGTCATTCTGAATTGATTTGCCTTCAAGACAGAGCTCTTCCATGCATGTTGCATGGTTGAATAAATTATATAATAATAAATAATAAATTACAACAAAAAGTTAAGCATTAGAGGTCTTAAGTATATCCATATAAAGTACTTGAAACTACTTGGACGGCTGTTCACGTGGACATTTTATAAATGAATATTGTTTACTCTGTTGTTAGTTTTGGCTCGTTGATAAATAGGGATCAAGTAATTTTACATGTATAGGTTAATTCACCATTTCCTCACATTTTAGACCATAAAGATGGCTACCAATCAGTAAATGTAAGTCTCTTGACTGATACTGATTATCGTCACAAATGTGTTTTTAGGAGGTTGAAAAAGTCCTCATTGTTTTGTGATAAAAATTTGAAATGACCCATATAAGAAACTGGTATAATATTAAGACTGGAATTAAATACAACTGTCTAAATGTAAATATTTTTGCCATTCAGTTGATGATGAAAATTACCATCAGATAACGTAAACTGTGTTCTTTACCAGATGGATGCCGATTATGATCCATCCATGGATTCTGGGAAATCTAAGAAGAAATTAATCCAGGAAATGATGGCAATGTCAAAGAAGAAGAAGAAGCGACAGTCCAAATTTGCCGAGGCCCTCAAACGAGAGAAACCAGTCTTTGATCCATGTAAGTAACCAAACTTGCACTCCATTAGTTTTGGTTGATTTCCAAGGGAAAACCAGTCCTATAAGGGGTTTTGAAGGGTCACAAATATTTGAAATATTTGATCGTGGATTTTGTCAAAATATCTGTGGTGTTGAATGTTGTCATAATATTGTTTGTATTCATGCCATAAAGGTATACAGATTACCTTCATATCATACAAAGCTAAAGGATAAATGAAGTTTATCTCAGTATTAAAGTTCCACGACTGTAAACTGTTGCTGGAGTATTTATTTCATTTTCTGTTTACTTACCCCTGTGTTACGCTCATGAAAGACAAAGTGGAAGTGGTTCTACCAGCATTTCTTTCAATATTATGAATTTAATGGCCTTATAGTGTGCATTAGTCCCCAAACCTTTCACAACCTGACTTTGGTTGAACCCATAGCATTGTTTTCTATTGCATTGATGGACCTGCGTACTATACGTGGAGGTGAAAAGGGTTAAGATAAAAGAAGTCGCAATTATTCACAAAAAGAGTACATACAATTCAGTGATGTGATGTGAAAACACTGACTTCATCAGTCGCATTTGTAACAGTGTCTTCATCCTAATTCTAGCCACCAAGAGTTTTGAAGAATATTTTGAGGAATACTACAAGTTAGACTATGAAGACATATTGAATGGGCAGCCTTGTCGTTTCAAGTACCGTCAAGTAGTAGCCAATGACTTTGGTTTGTCAGCTGAGGAAATTCTCCGTGCAAAAGAAAGGGAGTTAAATCAGTGGGCGTCATTGAAGAAAACATGCCAGTATAGGTATGTACTTATGTAAACATACAAATTATTATTTTCACTCCCGGAAGAAGTACTCTATATTATTAAAATCTCAGTGAAAACGTTGAATAAAAATAGACACCAATGTTTTCATAGCAAAATCAGTGAATGAAATCACAGTGAAACTGTCTCAAACATTTGAAATAATGAATTTAAAATCCCTGAGGAAACTGATGATGTTACAGTATTTCATCAATTAACCGATGGATGGACATTTCAGTTTATGCAAATTGATGATGTCAGATATCAAGGTTTTTAAAAAAAATAGTATGCCAATGCTCTGTCAATTACAGAAAATACAAAAAGTTAATTGCTGTAGTATATATATTCTGAGTAATTTTGGTTCGCAGTACAAATAAATGTCAGTAAGTGTATGTTTGTGTGTGAGTCATGCATATGTTCTGCTATCATATGTGTTTTCTGACTTATCACATTTTCTGTTTAGGTCAACAGATGAAGAAATCAAAGATGTAAATGTATTCAAAAAGAAGTCACAGAACATGCAGAAGAAGCAACGAGTCTTTCCAAGTCTCTTTTCAGAAGAGTAAGTAGTGTGCTGGACTGTGCTTGCATTCAGATCACTGTTAATTTAAAAATTTCCTGCAAGTTAAAAGTGATAGAATTTATATCGTATTATCATGAAAGTTAAAGCCGCAATTTTCAATCCCAGGTTTTCGCATTAGTGGTGTTCTCCTCCCAGTCAAACAGTTGCCAGTACGATGTTTGATTTCTATAACATTAATTACACAAACTGATCTCAACCTTTTGGTGCCTTTTGCTAATCCTGCAAACAGAGTTTTTATACAAGTGTTTGATTGATAGCCGGTTCAAATTGCCAACGGTCATTGATTCCCCACCACCAACGCTCAAATTTCCTAATAAATCGTCTTCCAGTCGCATTAAATTTGAATATAACCACAGAGTTCGATCAGGAGCAGTTTCATGCTGATCGCTTGGCAGTCTGTCTGCGTTTTTGTGGCCGGAAAAAACTAAAAAGTAGCATTTTCTGGAGCTTGTGCCCGCATGTTGCCTGTTTGGTGTCCACTTACACAATGAACCTCGCCATAGCTTGGCGCCCTTTTAAAGGGAGGCTCCGCTTGTAAGCTTTTCTCACCTGTATTGGTATTTCTGCAGGCAGATATTATTTACCAAAATGAAAAATGTTGAATGTTGTAGAAATTAACTTATTTGTGCAATGCTATTAAATGTATGAAGTAACAAATGGTATGGTTTTTGTTACCTGTAAGTAGGGTATGATTGGAAGTAAATAGGCATAGATGATACTGCTTTTATGTTGACATATGAAATCCTATCTTTCTTTAACCCATTTTAGTCTGTTTTAGTCTGTAAATGACTGATATTTGAAAGATCAGATGGGAAATAGTTTTGTTTTGTTTTGTTTACCATTCAGGTCTGAAGAAACTCCGAAAGTGAAACAGAAGAAGCGGAAACTTGGTGTGGAAGAATCGGAAAGCACAGAGGCAGATAGCCTGTCTTCAAAGAGGCAAAAGAAAGAGAAATCTGAATCGAACTCTGAGGGCAGTACTAAAAATGAAGAAAAAGAAATGGTAACCTCAAAACAACGTACCAAACAAGATGAACAGACAAAACATTCATCAAAGCCAAAATCTAAGACAGAGCATAAGATTTCAAATCTTAGGAAAAATAAACACATCACTGTTGGTGAAAAGAAAAGGAAAGCAGTCAAGATGGCCTCAAAACAAGGTTCAAGTACAAAGACAAACAGGAAAATAAGGAAACGGCTTCTAAAACCTTTACTGTCAAATCTGAGAGTCAAAGCATACGGAATCAACCCCTGGAAACTACAATATCAAACCGGAAGGACAGGGAAAACTAAGAATAAGAAGATGAAGACAAACTGAAGTTTTAGTGTTGTATTTACTGTTTATGAAATCAATAAAGTTTATCTATATCTGTTTTGCAATCTCTTGTTGACTCTTTGCAGTGTATTCACATAAACTATTGTTTCTGTTCTTTAGAATGATCAATAGGACATGAGAGTCTTGGAATCACAAAGCAACCAGACTTTTGTAAGTTTCTTGTGTTGATCCTAGGTACACCCTCATTTCAAGTAATAATGCATTGCTCACATTTGGTCTGTTCGACAAAAATTACACAGACATTGTAGGATATTTGACAAAAATTGGTAATTCTTCAAAATCCAGACTCGCTAGAATCTTGATCCCTGTAAAAGGGCAAGAATTGCGTTTACATCATGTCAACAATATTTACAGGCAATGGGTAATAAGATTTATAATGCCACAAGCTAAGCAATACAGTTGTTAATGAAGTCAACAACACAATACTAAAAGAATATTTTTGACTCTATTTGTAAGTGCACATGCAAGTGCCACAACCTAGACGGACAGTTGTCATGTTATCTAGTTGCTATGCCATCAAAGAAGGGTTATATGGTGCAGAAAGGTCTGAAGCTAATTTTTAAAAAGACTAGGTTCTTAAAGTTAATTCCTGATTTCGGAAATTGCAACATCAGACATCCTCTATGTTTGTAAACATTCATTTAGTCAACAGACAAAAAATTCTTGCAATGATGTATCAAATGCTAAGTACTTTGTATTTGTAGTGTTCTGTCCAGACTTTGCTATAGTTTTCATCACAGTATTTGAATTCCAACAATTCCAATGATTGCAGAGAAAAACTTTGTTGACCAACAGGTTTTAAGAAATGGCGAATGATTTTAGTAACACTATCTAGGAACCAAAAAGTGAGCAAACAAAACATAGGACTTCCAGAGGAATCTGTATAATGTGAAAAAAGTTTTTGGTATTGAATTCAAATTTGATCATCAACTATTTTATCTTGCGTAAATTTGTCACCTTTCAATGTTTACTAATCAAAACATTAATGTTGTAGGGCCAAGAAAAAATTAGTAGATTCTCTACATCATGCCCTTTTTCCCGCCATCGCACAGGAAGCTATTCCTCCTTGTTTATGTGTGTCTATGTTTGTTTGTGTGTGTTTGTGTTTATGTTTTTTTAATGAAAAAAACAGCAAAAAGCTGTTTTGTTTATAATTGTCAATAAATAGCAGTTTATTTATTTGTTTGTTTATATGTATTTCCAATGGTTAGGGTTAGGCTTAGACTGGTAATATAGAGGGAGTGACTTAGCCTAACCCTAACCATCGGAAATACATATAAATAAACAAACAAATAAATAAAGAAACTGCTCTTTATTGACAAATTTAAACAAAACAGCTTTTCGCTGTTATTTTATTAAAATAACAAACAAAACCAAACAGACACACATACATAAGGAGGAACAGCTCCCTGTGATCATCGGTGTATTGCCCAATGCAAGTGCTAACCCGCAGCCTACATGCTCAGACGCTGCCGGATATGAAATCCAATAGATTAAAACTTGATGCATGGAGCTGCCTTGCCGTCGTCAAAGGCAGCCAACAAGACTATCCGTGCAAAAAGCGATTTCTCTGCGGGCAATATTTTTCATTATCAGCGAGCTGGTGAGCAGTTGTAGTTTCTCCTTGGAAATCGCATTTGACTGCTAAATGGGCAACTTTGGAGTATGTTTCCGGGAGTTGACCGATGGGCAAGAGAAACTCAGATTAAGACAAAGAAATGACAATGGGAACTAAAAACTGTTGAGGAGAGGGCGCAGAGAGTAGTTTTCTGGGTATTTAGAAGATGGCGAAAGGGGAAAGGTTTTGAATCGTAGAGGGGACAGTAGTTACGAGCAGCTATAATTTTCCCCTCCAAACGTTATTTTCACGATACGTTTGAAGAGTATAAGCTTATAAACATATGAAAACACCTATTTTTACAATTTCGAAATTCAGCTGGTTTGCTTCCCGGTGTCGTATTATAAGCTTATATTATTACAAAGTGAAAAACTTAAGAGCGGGTAATAGCTGCCAGTGACAAAAAGTCGAAACGAAACAAAGTCAAACAAGAAGAGGAAAGTAATGTGATTTATTGTATCACTTAGGCCTAAAAGGAAACAGTTGTCGGAACTGCGCCTGTGCGAGTTTCTTGTTTAAAAACAATATAGGCCTATTTCGTGCACGATATCTAGATGCACCTCATCATCATAGCTGCAACATTTAAATTATACGATGTAGATTATGACAGACATATTTTAACTTTTTTCAATCACCATCGTACCTTGGATATAGGGCCTATATATACAGTGTTTAGATTGGTCGTACAGGTCCCATACGACCTTTGAGCGCAGTTCCGCCGACTGCATTGTGCCAGCTGCCAGAATCGCGGACCACAAAACCTTTTAACATGTAAGTCGCCATGCTTTTAATTGCTTTTGAAGACAAATGTTACATTTTTAATTTACGACAACTTTTCACGTCTCATTATTTCGTACTAAAATATTTTGTTCGATGACCGAATTTGAGTCTTGGCATTAGCCTACGCCGAGCGCGATACCTTTTCTGCATGCTAGTTGTGTAGTTTCAAATGAGACAAACATACAGATGACTGGAATTACATACTTGAACCAACACTAAGATAGGTACATATTCAACGTAAAAGACCGGGGGAGTAGTGTTCAGCAATCCAGTCAGTCATGCCGTATGATCAAGGCCAGGCATCAAAAGAAGAACACGCAAACAACGCCATCGATATCAATAATCAAGAGCTACAGACGACAGGCGTGATATCGATAGGAGAGTATCAAGATCACAGCCAATCACCAGTCGTTGAACCCGTCACATGATTACCGTCAAACGATCTAAGGCACTTCTCAGTGCACCGCGTTTACGAGTCTCAACAATCAGAGCATCTGGGTCAACGGAGCGCGGAGGGAGAAGACAGCACGTAGAAATCTCTCTTTTTCGCGCATCTTCGCGAATCCAAGAAGGTGAGTGGTAGCAAATCGTCACGATGTAACGACCAACCGCATGTTTCGTGTCAGAAATTCGAGTGTCATCAAAGAATTCAGCCGTTGATGCGGTGACATTTCACTTTTCCGCCTCGGGGGTCGTGTTCCACCAATCCGTTATATGTTGTGTGTATGTGATGTGTTTTCCATGACTTCATGACACGCAAATTACATGGTGTTAACGAACTCACGTCGTACGTCAGCTGTAACAGACGCCGTGCTTTTGGTTTATCACTGACCGTAACATCGTTCTCTCTGAAACGGTCTGCTTTGTAAGTATGACGGGTTTTGCGAGTGAAAGGGTTTCTGAAAATCAAATAGCCAAAATAACAATTCAGCACTGCACGCCGAATGCACAATACTCACGCTGTGCTGTCGAAAAGTGAACTACATGTCTACCAAGTCTTACTCATGAGAGGAAATTTATATAGTACGGGTCCACACTTGGCATTTTCTTCCTGTTGTGTTTAAAATGAACGTACTTGGGAATGCCGTGTTGCCTTCGTCGAATTGCAATCACGGTCACTCCTTGCTGCGCCAGATGTATGCGATATGCTGCATCTCGATTTGCTCTGTATTTTGTTCAAGCGTGCGTGTGTGGAGAGAGAGAGAGAGAGAGAGAGAGATTTCTCAAAGGGAATCTTCTTTACAAAAGAGACTACAAGACTAGCAGTTTTGTTTTATGCTCGTCTCAGTGAAATCATGTGCAAAATACATCGAAGAAAATCATCACAATAGAGAATGTTATGGGAAATCGGCTACAGGAACACGGAAATAGCTTGTATTTCAGACACATAATACCACAGTCGTTTGGAGAGCTATTCAGCGCTGGTACTATTCGCCCCATAGACGAGTGTACAGAAGCGAGAAATACCCCAAGTCAGGAAATGAATTGGCTATTTCGTATAGGGATTGTGCCACCATGTCATCTTCGACGTTCGATTTTACCGTGAAAAGTAGCAAAATTCATCTATCATGTAACCGTCGACCGTTCCCTATCATTCTCAAAATTCATACCTGGTACTTGATTTGCTTCACAAACGCTCGTTTCATGTGATTTTCGGCCGAATTCGACAGACACGTCGCTAAAACATAAGCGTGAGCAACATTCCGGTCACCTTACAGTGGACGTTGGGCACCTCCACTTTACTGACGTTAGCGCCGCGTACCCATGAGGGGTGACTGGAAGGTTGTTCATGCCTTATGTTTTGGCGACGTGTCTTCTGAACTGGGCCGAAAATCACACGAAAATTCATACCTGATACTTCATCTGCTTACAAAACGCTCATTTCCCGTGATTTTCGGCCGAGTTCGAGAGACACCTGGCCAAAACATAAGCGTGAGCAACATTCCAGTCATCCCTCATGGGTAGGCGGCGCCAACGTCAGTAAAGTGGAGGTACCCAAGAGGTGACCGGAATGTTGCTCACCCCCAGGTTTTGGCGAGGTGTCTGTCGAATTCGGCCGAAAATCACAGGAAACAAGCGTTTTTGAATCAGATAAAGTATCAGGTATGAACTTTTAGAATGATAGGGAATGATCGACGGTTGCATGATAGATGAACTTGCTAATTTTCACAGTGAAATCGGACACGGAATGTTACATGGCGCGGTTTTTATAGCCATTCTGTTTCCTGACTTGGGGTATTTCTTGCTTCTGTATACTCGTCTATATGGGGCGAATAGTCCCAGAGCTGAATAGCTCTCGAGCGACTGTGATAATACATTTTGAGTTGGTAAAATGTGAATTCAGGCTGCCATGACAAGTTCTTAGACACATACAGTAGGTAATATTTTTTATGAATGACTAAGCTCTGGACTTCAAACCACCATATCAATTTGACTGGTGTTTGACTAGTTTTTGAAAACTTTAATTAACGTTGCTACTCTTAAACATGAAAAGTAAACTTTTATCATTGATATATATTATAATCAATATTGCAAAGGAAATAATCCATTGCCCCTGTCTGAGTGATCACATTGATTTATTAGACAAGTGGAACAATCATTCACATGCAGATTGCCCAATGTTGGCAGAATTTTTTGACCAACTCCGCATGTATGCCACTGAAAATTGTGTCATTCAGTTTTATCTACCGCTGTTTATAGTAAATCCTGACGACGTGGAGTCATTAGTGCTGTATGCCGTCATGCTTTTGTGCTGCAGCCAGTATAAAAGGAGTAATGACGCACGGTATTAGGAGCATATGATAGTAATTGTAGCTATTCCTTGGGAAGTGTATGTTGCAATGACTATAAGTGAATATTATTCACAAGGGCTATTAATGGAAGATTTAATGAAACCGTAATCTCTCCTTTCTGGTAGCCTACAACTGCCTTTTGTTACAGTCATCTGCTGTCAGCCTGTTGTCATGGCAACATCACTCCCACTCTGTGTTTTATTCAAATATACACAAATCATTCTTCTTCCTGTACATGTATATTCTATCAAACGCTACTAGTGAGTCACGGATGGATGTTTGGAATGTATAATCGCCAGTCTACATCAATGCATTTTACAATGAAAATAATTTAAGGCCTCATGTCTGTAATTGTCTTTTGTATGTGTAAGAAGTGCTCATTGGATGCCTTGAAGCTAACAAAAAACCTTTTCATAAATATTTCTAGTTGAGTTCTTTGAACAGCAATTAAAATTGACCTTTTTTCGATAATTTTAGGGGTCGTGTCGTGTGAATAGTTGGTGACAGGAGAGAAATGGTAGTAAAGGTGCATTCCTTATGACATAGTTCAGACATTGAGAAATTTTGATTTCGAAAATGTCTGAAATTGGTTTTCAAGACACCCTGTGAGAAATGTAGTGAAACACTTTGATGAAACATGTTTTGTAGTGTTAATGACAGCACTTTGATATACTTACCTAAGGGACGGACCATTAGATCTTGGGAGGGGGGG
>LD499424.1:155170-198271 GCA_001465055.1 Ptychodera flava
AAATTTCATAAATTTACAATTGTAAAAAAAAAATTTTCACAATTTCATTGTGACCCCCCCCCCCCCCCCTCCCAAGATCTAATGGTCCATCCCTAAAGGTTGATCAATCATCTGATTCAGTTTGCTTTAATCGGGGTTGTTTACGTAAAATTGATCAAGTATCTTAGAAAAGAAATTTTATATCAAGTACCTTGGAAATTCAATAAAATAGTTCTTGCTTCATTCATCCATGAAGGAAATTGGAAGGAAATAATGGAGAAGCATGTCCGCAGAAAATGTGTGAGCAGAAGAAAAATAGCTGTGTGATATTGAGTTCCTGTCAAAGTATGAAATATCTTAATTCACTATCAACCAAAACTAAACTGATCTTAGGCCTGTTATTGTCAATATCGGTAGTACACTGAATGTATTAGAAAATCTGTTGAAATGCTTTATTCATCTTTGTTATTAAAGTGTTCCCTACGTGTACTCTACTGCACAGATTCTATGATAACACAGGAATTCATTTTAGTAAGAGAAGAGATACTTCTTCAGTAACTTTTTCGGTAACCGATTTCTTTGAATATGAAACGGTAAACAGTTGATTTTGTTAACCACCTATGTGTACATAGCCTAAGGAACTGAGAGAATTGTATTTATCTCTATGGAAACAGTGGATTATTTGCACAGTTTGGCTGACTTATTTATTGTTGTTTCACATTACTGGTCATTCAATTTCACACCATAGTCAAATACCCTGTAGTCATGTTGTTGACTTTTAATTTAGTTTAAGATTTCAGCTGACAATCACACATTCATGAAAAATGTCCACTTTCATCTCAAATCCATTTACGTTTCAAGGTTATTGTCACAAGCCAGATCAATTACAGCTTTACTTGCTGCCTACCAAGCCGTTGTCACAGAAACAGAAATGAAATGAGTGTCCCTAAGGCGCTGGTACACAATTCCGACAAATACATTCAAGTGAAGTTCAAACAAGTTCCTCATGAAATGATGTCAAATTCAAATGCAGGAAATAGGGCTGACAGTGTGAGATAGAGGCAATGTTTAGAGAGTGATCCGTTCTAGACATTACAAGCCATTTGGTGATTCATAATATTTGTATCCAAGAAGATGTGAAGATTTACAAGAGTATGAAAGGATTATACAAATTTGGCCTGGTTTAAAAAGCCTGAACTAGCATTGGACTAGATTGCAAGGAAAAAATATGCTGATATAAATTTAGTCCTTTGTGATCTCTGATCTGTCAAAGTTGAAAATTGCAGGCTTTAATAAAATTGTAACATTTGTGCGGTTCATGCTTTTTGTACACCTTTTACACGTAAGAAGGGCTAATGACTGTTTTCGCCATCAGAGACAACTTCAACATATCTTCACCGATCATAGCTTTATCTTTCAATGACAAATCTGAGCTGCTGTCAAATCCATGATTTACCATTCTTTGTGATATCATATAGTGTGCTGTCTTGTCCCTTGATGTTCCATCTATCTCCATCATTCCAGATGGAAATTGGGCATGTGGTTTCTTCTCTGCCCCAATTGACCACCATATATGTTTTGAGTATTGTGATGGCATTGAGGTTTTGCCAACATCGACTGTGCAGGGCGATAAACAGGGCCGATGTTACACATTCTCACACAGAAATCCAGGCCCCGACTTGGATCCAGCATCCACCGTAGACACCTACTTCTGACAGGATGTGATAGTCCATGATACAAATAACTTATTTAAGGTATACTGTCACCTGTTCCAATTTTGCCACAGTTACCATGGAAAGAGAAAATCTAACCAATCACAGATTTTAAGCGGGTGGCCGCTTTTAAAAAACAGCGCCCTCACATGAGCATTTTGAATACCAAGAAACGCCCCTTTGACCATATATGGGCATATTTAGATTACAGGTGACTGTATACCTTTAAGTAGCAGATCAATATATGTGCGCATCTGTGTAACTTTTATTTCTAGCTCATATTCACCTCTTGTACCACAGATTTTATCATTATATACCAACTTCTATCCTGTCTATACTGTTGAGGATCTGTTTCCAAGTGGGAATGGTAGAAGAATGTTGCTATTTATTTTATTGCAATTTCATTGTTCGTGGCATGGAATGCATATTTTGGATGTCTTTAGAGGAACAAGGTTTCATGTTATGCTTTGTGTGGTGCCACAAAGCCATCTCCGACCGAGCAAACTGATCTGATTGTGTTGCAGAGAGTATGTTTCTAATCCAATTTGTCTGATACTGCAAATGTTGATTAGAGGTGGCGGTAATTCATGCATCATTGGTGAACTGTGAATGGAATCTCTTTGCTTGACTGCCACAGCTACATGTATGTCAACTATAGGTATTGAATGCAGTTCTCCACTGCCTCAGATATTTTACTTTCAAAACACAATCAAGCCAACAGAAAATTCAGTGTGATACATATATTTATTGTTGGCACTTCCATATCTTAGAGCCCTTTCCCTTGCCCACCCCTTGTGATTATCAAGTTGTTTTTCTGTTTGCTCTGTAGAGGGCTGGTCCCGGATGCAAGTCAAATCAGTCATTTAAATTTTACATCCTTGTTTGGACTCAATCTTGATCAGATTTGTTTGTTTGATTTTGACCTTGTGTACAAACTGATAAATAAAAAAAAGTACTTCTAATCAGTATTCCTAAGGCCTTATTGTCAGACAGCTTTATATAATGTTCATGCTCATGAGGTGTTTAATGATGAAATAATGAATTGCGTCGATGTGGTCTGTAATTACCAGATGCAATCAACCTATCAGATACCAATTAAATAATGGTTTAGATGGCTGTATATTGTCTTTCACTTCATCAAATTCCAGTCATTCACAATTGAAGGGAAAAAAAACCACTGTGATGGATAGTTTAACATGGCCCACTCAGTTTTTGATCTGTTCATGGAGTGTATACAATTTTAATATTTATTATAGATTAGGTTGTATGTTTCATGCAAGTGATGTGGAAACCTTGGAATCTACGATTACATAATTTTATATCTTTGTAATGTGTAACCATGTCTGTAATATTTACCCTGAGGTATTGTGGTTATCTTTCCATTCAAACAAATCAGTCACACTATCTTTGTGTACATTGTCTGAATTGGGAACAAATTGGATTACCGTGAGCCCATTTAAGTGGTAAATGTTAGTAGGCTTCTCAGAATACACTTAGTATAGACAGAGTGATGACTCGCTGCTTGTTGGTGTCTAGCGAAAATTGCTGTAGGTAAAATACATTACAGACGTGACACAGGGTGACACTCAGGTCGAATGGTGAGTGCATTTACTTTTAAAATTTAGAGTGCTTGATAGAGTTTGAAAGATACAATCTGTTTGTGCATGATTTCATTTTAACCCAGTAGTTCGTTTTGCAGATATATGTATTGTGTGACTCCGGTGAATGAAGCATTTCAGCTATTTGCAAAGTCTTTCAATTTATTGAAGAACATTTTTGTGACATAAAAACTGATTTGGAAAGGTAAAAGTCTGGCTAGTCAATCTTTATAATAGTCTTTAAATTGAAAGAGAGATTGTTGTTTTATGGAAATCAGTTTTACTCCCATACTAGATGTCTTTGTTATAGCTGTTTGGTGAATTCTGTTTTGTCATATCACTAGAAGGTATCTATTTAAAAAAATGTTTGACTTCTCAGAAAATCTTATCATTTTAAACTGCAAATCCCTGCAGTATTTTGGGACAGGATACACAAAAATTGATTTGCATCCTGTAGTTTTAGTCAATATCATGATCTGTATCACGATTCAGCATTTCTGAATGAGTTTCCATGGTAACTTCTTTTTCATTTTGGTGCAGAGGCTTCTCTTTCAGTTTTACATCTGTTTGTACAATCACAGTAACCTGTAATGGTTGGTGAAATGTTTTGTAAAATACTCGTATGTATTGCAAAACAGGGTATAATACTAGATCAGCAACTTCGTTGTACTTCAATGTGACAGCTACAGTTATGGGTAAAGGCAGACAGCCCATTGTAGAGACAAAGCTGACTTGTTGTATAGTCAAGGAATTCAAAATATAATCTGATACAAGCATGCTTGCTTTCGGTATGTGTTTATCAACACAAAGCTACATGGTTCCTGCAGTGCTTCATACCCCATGTAATTAAGTTTCCAAATTCATTTAATACTAACAGATTGCTTGAATGGATAGAATGATCAAGTATGTGGTATGAAAGTCTGGTTGTACCTGTACAAAGTACATGCACTCGAGTCGTGTGACCCACTTCCCTGTTTCATTCTAGATTTATTTGTATGCTTTTTTTCCGTTTTATGCTCATCACACTGATTTATAATATTGGAGAATTGTACACAGTGTAAACTATCATAGAAGTAGCTTGTTACGGTGTACTTTTTGCTAATGGTTGTTACTTGGTTACAGTCTTTGAAGCTAGCACTTAGTAAGTCACGCCATCAGTTTTCTTTTTGGTGCCTGATTTAAAGTTCAGTTGTAAAATTAAAAGGGAACTGCATATTTAATGGTGGAATGATTTAACATTGGAAATTATGAATCAAAGTTAGCCTGATAACAGAAATGAATATACATCGTAAACATGGTAAATGTAGTACTTGTCATTTCATCAATCATGTACATTCTAACTTAAGTTCTGTCTTTGAGGGGTGCCAACTGTAACCATAGGTGTTCATGCGTAAAATTTTGATTTTATTATAATTGTATTTGAAACAACATTAAAATGATGAGGGAGAGAGAATTGTTTATATACCTTTGCCTTCCTGGTATGATTTGAAAAATTTATTCTCCTGCCAATTAGTTTCACTCCCCCCCCCCCTTTTTTGGGGGGTGTCACAATTAATAATACTGGTCATGCCCTTTCTCTATTAAACAAATTCAAAACTTGCCTGATACAACCAAAGTCCTCCCTTCTACACCCCCTTAAACAGGATAATAAAATTTCCCCACCCTATAAGGTGCCCATCTGCCCATTTCCTATCTTATGACAAGAGGATACAGAAAAATTGCCGACCCACCAAGAAATTGCTTGCTTACAGCTTTTATCATGAACAGCTTTGTTGAATACACCAGTATTTATCCCAAGAATTGCTGTCTTCGGTGATAATTCCAGTGACAGTGATTTGGTGTTCAGACAAATTTCTTTCTAAATTTGTTTCAGGTCCTTGTTACATGTAATATACCAGGATTTGTAATACTTGATCTAGCTGCCATATTATGAAGAATCAGAGAGCATTACTACTGGTGGTTTCCTTTTAGATGTTCTTAGCCAGATTAGTAATTTCATTCAACCAAAAAGACAAAATACAAAAAAGGTCACTTGTTGCAGCAAGCAGTAAGGATGAGTCTCACCGCAGACTTTGCCAAGAATGTGTCGGTAGCCAACTTAGACAGGAACACATCTAGCCTCTTTGAGATTGCACGGAAACCTCGCACCACAGGATCTAGCTATGTCTCTCTTAGCTGTGAGCCAAGTCATGATGGTGACTTCCACAGAAAACATCCCAAAATGCAGTATGAAAACTCTTATCGAATGGAACCAAGCAAAAAGTAAGATTTTGTTTTTTATTGATTTAATCTATTTATTAATTTATTATTTTTTTTATAAACATTAAAACTGGAGTATAGAAACTCATACTAAATTGAACCAAGGTATCAAGGTAAAAGGAAATTTACAATGTTATTTATTGATCTTTTTATATGAATATATTTATATTTATTCATTTATTAGTTTCTTATTATTCACTTTCTTTTACATATTGCGTTTAATGAGCCCACGGTTCAGCCTGACCCCATGAAAGGGCACAGACGAATAGAAGTGAAACATACAATCATATTATACATATGGTGTTTTAGAGTCAATGTCAAAATTTTAATGGCTTTAATCACAGTCAATTTCCATAGTGCTGAATAGCATTTACAGATCAATTGTCACTCATTACGGTATATTGCAAAGTCAAGGCCACATAATAAATCGCTGTTGCAAGCTGTGGTATGCAAATTCTGTTTCATAGCTGGCTTTTTTGTTAGACATTGAATTTCCTGTTCATTACAGATTTATCAGTGACAGAGTTGAGCCTGTGATGCAGGCAGTATTGGAAGAAAATTTACGCGACGAGCACTATGACGGTGAGAGATCTTCCCTTCTCAGTAAAACCATATCTCAAGAAATCAAACTCAGGGTCAAGGAATTACATTATGAAAGATTCAAGGTGAGTGTGTTGAGCAAAGTGACCTTGAAAATTAATACTTAAATGTTTGATGTAATTTCCATGTATTTTATATTTTTGATTGGTGTCCATCATTTATGTAGTGTACCACCAAAGCAGTGAGCTCAGTCACTGCAAAGTCAATTGTCAAAAAAATATCGACGTCACTGGTTCTGTAAAATTATATTGATAGAGGTAGAATGTACCTCGGGGATAGATATTCAGACTCTAAAATTTTCACAATTCATTTCTGATCTTCCACTGATGGGTCTCATTTTAACGTTCTTGGAGTACGAAAAATTTTCACTGTCTTACTTTTTCAAAAATCAAAAATTTTACTTTTCCCTGTACAGTTAACACGGGGATAGTGGCCATTTTGAATTTTAGAAACAAGTAAATGTCAAGAACTTTGTTTCGCTAGTTCCAGACTTTGCACAGTGACCCCTAATTTTATTCTTAATTTGGTAAGAGTATGGTTTAAAATCTCATTGGGAAGGTTTGAGCACAAGTTTCACTTTCAAGGCACATACTGTGCGTACGACCTTGAGGTGATTATGGTGCATAGAAGAAACAAAGATTATTTGAATGTTGCCAATGATAGGTGAAAATGCACCAAAAATCCTTGGATAGTAATGGATCAGAAAAGCATGATACAAGGCGAAGTTTTAATCCTTTCACTACCGTATCTTCGTTTTTCTACATGGTTTTCGATAGGTTTGTTGAATCTTGATATAGGGAAATGGGGCCTGGGTTAAGGCTGAAGTAATCTGAGATTTAAGATTCCAAGTTTCATTCTCAGGGCTATGAGTATAGGTTTCTAGTGTGACACTCAGTTCTCAAAATAATTCATCACCGACTGCCATGCCTATCTGCCGTTCCATGCTATCACACTGCACAGATTGAACATAACTTCACCTCACACGAAGTTTTTGTGTCAATTTTCTGAACTTAATCAAAAGTTGCTTTTGCGTGTCATTATCACTTTACCATAAACTAGCAAAGCCTTTATCCTTCATTTTATTTCAGATTGTCTGCACTGTCAGTATCGGGGAAAAGAAAAACCAATGTGTGAGATTTGGCAGTAGATGTGTGTGGGACGCAGAGAGAGATAACTACGCCACCGCCACCTTTGCTAACTCTTCTCTCTTTGCAATTGCAGTCATATACGCTTTGTATTACGAATGATTCACCCTTTTACATAGTATTTTCATAAAATTGTCATGGTTTTTTTTATCCCTTTGTTAAGTATCATATTTACAATTTATTGTACACTGTTACCTTGTAATACTGCCATCAGCAGGTTGCTGATTTGATTTCACAGTGTCTGTGAAGAATGCATTCAAAATTTGAAATGGTATGAAATCAAAAGTAGTCAAATTGTCATTTTTTCACAAAATATCTAATTTGACCTCGATCGATCAATGAAAAACTGCCACCCTAGTATGTATGAATTCTGTTCTTTTGTAGCAACGTACCAGTGTACCTACAGTAAATGGTTTATTATCTGATCAAATATATACTGTATCCCATGTAAAAACACTGATGCCTGACCACACTGCCATATATGAATCTGGTGATCAAAATCTTTCTATGAATATATTCTGTGTGGAATTACCATGAAGACATTGGTCTGAAATATCACATTGGTGAAGTCACTGCCAACTTTTTGTTACACTCTAGGACTTTGTAGTCAACTTTTCTTTTCAATTTTCAGTAAATGCGTTCTGTAGATTTATTACAAAGTTTTCAGCCATTTACAGACCTATTTGACAGGTTGTACCGGAAAATGCCAAGTCCAATCTTAGATATTTTTTAACTTTTTTCAAACACAAAAGTGAAAGATTGTATCGTGAGAGTTGGAATGTATAGTTTTAGGTATCTACAAAAGTAACATAGCTATTTGTAAGGCAGATGAGATCCAGGATACATAAAGTGCACACCAAGTTCTATTTTGTGAACATATATCACAAATATTTTAACCCACCTCTGTATTTTCCACGTTGGTAATTATTGATGTAAGAAGGGAAGTGATCCCATCAGTATTGTATTATTCAACTATTGAAGTCAGCTTCTACTGGTTTCTGTATTTTTTTGAAATTTCTACTTTCGATGTTTTCAATTTTGTAGTGCACAAGCTTAATACATAATTTCAAATATAGGCTGCCTCTACAAGTCATTGCCTTTAATAAATGCTATAAAGGACAGCAAAGCTAAGCATCTCTTTGCATGAAAGCATTTTTATTGTCCAAAGAACTTGAGAGTGTATTCTTAAATCCTTGTTGGGAACTGTGAGAAACAGATCAACCATTATTGCCAACTATGTACAGTTTTAAGTAAAGTAAAATTAACTTTACATGCCACTACTGCCAATGGGCAAAAAATTATTCTAATGTTCACAAGCATCTCGCATGAATTGTTCTCTTTGCAGACTTTCACTTTTAATTGAAACAACTGATTCTTTACAACTTTTCAATTCAGCTTTTTAATTGTTTTTGCATATGTATGTGCAATTGCCAATGCTGAATTCAATCGTATACAACTCCAGCCAGTCTTCGGACTGCATAATGCATGGTATTTATCAATAAATGTATTCAAATGTTGACTATACATAGCTGACTGCAGTATTTATTTTCTGTGTAGTCTGATTTGTCATGGTACGTTACACGGCAGGATGTACTGCATAATAGCATCCATGTAGTGAAAGACTGGCTTTCTGTTTACAGGCAAAGAACTTGTACTCTTATTATAGGAATTGCAAGGATCTAGTATGACCTCTTGATCCAGGGTGCGCCCATTCTGGAGAGGCAGAGCTTTATTTATGCTCTGTGAGTCTACACCAATTCAAGAAATGGTATCACTTGTAACTGTTGTAGTACCAAGGCGTGTGGTTTAGGACAATGGGAAGTAGAATTACTATTGTCAGTTTTGTTAAGGTGATATGTGCCTCGAAAGTGAAAGACTGAAAGTTTTGCTCAAACTTTCCACAATAAATCTTTCAACCGCTCTCTTTCAAAATCAAAAATAAAAATCAGGGGCCACCGAGCAAATTTGGTACTAGGGAAACAAATTGCCCAGTATTTACAGACATTTGAAATTCAAAATGGCTGCCGCCCCTGTGTTAACTCTAAGGAGAAAAATAAAATTTTCGATTTTCGAAAAACTTAGACTGAAAGATTCAGTCGTGTGCGGGTGCTTTGGTGCACTGCGACCTACAACCCTTTACTACGACTTTAAGGGTCGTAGGTCACAGTGCGCCAGAGCGCCCGCACACAACTGAATCTTTCAGTCTACGAAAAACTAAGACTGTGAAAAGTTTTCTTTCGCCAAAAGCTTTAAGATGAACCTCCACAAGTGGTAGATCAGAATAGAATTGATAAAATTTGAAAGCCAGAATATCTGTCCCTGAGGCGCATTCTACCTTAACTAGAAACGATGCATCATGGGAGTCATCAATCTGATGCAGATTGAATCAGATTTCAGAAGTAGTGATGATGACATTTTCATCTTTGCTGCTTCTTAGTTGTTGGTGGCCTCTTTAAGATTGGCCAGTGCAGGAAGGCATACAGCCATCTTTCATCTGATATCAATCAGTATCATATACCTGTATTCACTCACCTGTGTAAAGCTATGGGGGAAAGCGCCCTCACACCCATGCATTTTGGAAATCTGATATTTTGTCCTCCCTCTCCAGATATTAAGCTTACTTTGCCAAGAACACAACACATGGCAAAATTTAAGTGGCGCTGCACCCAACACAGTGTATTTTGCTCAAATTCACTTTTTTTGCAAATATTCATTCGATTGTAATTTAATGATTTGATGACCCAAGATTAAAATATTGGTTGGGTTCACCTTTTAGCTTGTGAAGCAGTCGTAAGTTGCATGATAAAGAAGTGTTAATTTATGCAAATCACCAAATTTCCTGGCTTCCCTTTTCTCCCAATTTCAAAATTTCCAAAGAATTTAACTCTAGTCTGGCTGGGTCAATTTTCACATTATGCTTTAAATGCTATTTAACAAAACGACTATTTTGTTTGGCAATAAAGTTCTTACATTTTGAATAAGAGGCATTTCAGTTTTGCTAATTATGTTTTTAATCACTTTTTTGAGTGCCAGTCTTTCAACCCATGCCATTTTAGAATGAGGATAGATAATGCAAAATAAAAGTGTTTTTTTTTCCTACATATACTCTTGTTTAAGTGAAATATTACATTTCAGAAAATAGTATCAAGTTTTTGACTTAAATTAATTGTTATCATTAATACCAAAATTGAAGTATTTTACCCCAAATGTACATCCCCTTCATCCTCTAAGTAAACCAGTTGCTACCATACTAAACTTTAGATTCTCTGCTTTCCGAAAATATATAGTATGATGGGGTTTTCTTGTCATCTTAAATGAGCAATATTCCTTTGAAAAAACTGTTGGCAACGTGCAGCTCCCCCCTTAAGATATATTTTTGTTGTCTGATTATTCTCAAAATTAAGCACAATTGATGCCCATATATCATGTAAATAAACAAAAGTGCAACCATTAACAACGGTAAAAGAAATGGCTGTTTCCATGAACATTTGACTTAACAATGACTGACTTCTTCATTTCTTTCCTTCAGTCTTTTTACCACGATGATGTCACCTTCTTTGAAAAAAAACAAAAACAAAATTGTCACATGCGATGTGGCCGTGGGTGTAAATTCATATTTTGCCCTTACAGAGCAATCTGCCTGATGTCTGCCCATAGACCCTGAAAAAGATCTATGGTCTGCTGGAGAAAAAAGTCACACATGACCTCCAGGTGGCGCTACTCACTGGTATTAACCCAACGTACACATCCAAGGGCTGCGTACGTGCCAGCAAAGAATCGGATACATCTTTTGATACAAGCAAGGTAGGATAATGTTTCAATCTGTAGGGATGAACCACGCCAATGATACCTATCACCGTTTCTTTTCCCTCTTGCACATGTTTTTTAGACAATTTAGTGAGAATCAAGCTGCCTAAAATTATCTCACCTTAAAACCTACCGAGCGCACTCGACGTGACGTTTTAGTATTACATCGTGCGTTTGTTATGCTTGCAGCTGTACAAGGGAGATATCATGGTTTTGAGGATTTCCAATAAGATAATTATGATGCATGCCACAAGCTTATGTTTTGTAATAAGGATGAAAACGAAAGAATTTTATTCCACATGGCATGAGTGCGTGTTACGTATACCTGAATTTGGAGGAGAGAATCCATTGTAATTTTCATGCATTCACAGTTATGTAGATTTGTTTTATTTGTGACTATGTGGAAATAAATTTATCTTTTTCAAAAAAGAGGAGAGAATCCATCATGTTGGGACTCGCATAATCACGGTCCCTAGGTGGTGTAATAATCGACCTCAAAGAGACGAACAATCAAATCTCTTTCGCTGCATAGTTAGTAAAGATCGAGGCAAATGTTTAGGGTGGTTCCTAGAAATTACAGAGAAACATTATTTTTCTGCAAATCAAATTAAATAGTAGTAGACTTTGCCACATGGCTCTACACCTATGGCTAACAGAATGAAAAACCAACTGAGCCAGAATATTTCGTCGTTTTTCATCAAATACGTTCAGTAATGCATTTATTTGTGGTCTGCCCATAACAGATAAAAACTGTACTAAAAGAAGCACGTCATTTTATTAATCTTTTCATGGTGAAATTGAAAATCGGCACAGAAAGTTGAACTCCCTTTTCCCTCTGCAATACAAAAATCATAGAATGGGCAAGAATCACATTATATATTATTGCCTGAATACATGGGTTTAGGTGCCCGAGAGCAGGTTAATTTGCCTGACGCCAGGAGGGCAAATTGCTTCTGCTACAAGGGCACATAAACCCATGTATTCAGGCAATAATATTTTTATTACATGCCTGCTCACAGTTAATGCTATATGACATTTAGTTACAAGCAGGGCATTTTCAAACAATTCAAAGTCGCGTTTGCGATTGGCTGGTTCCTGTTCGTTATCAGGCATATCATTGACTCTTGTCACCTGATGAGGTCTCTCATGTTGGAAAAATCTGCCGTTCAGCTGTGATTAGGGCCTATATATGAGCACGAGCTCAAAGTATTTGTCGATATATTTTACTGTTCAACTGGTTAACGCCCTCACTCGATCGAGAATATAGATTCAGGAAACTATATAGATCTCTTATAAGGACTTCAAAAATATTTGACCGACCGTATTCGACTTGTACGGAATGTTATGAAAGCCTATAAGGGACATTTTTTGTCAGGATAAAAAAATATTATCTCGTGCGCACGAGATACTATCATGTGGGCTTTCATAGAATATCGCCGCCACACGTTACTCATTATTTCCCAAAGCTACCTTCATTTGATGATAACACCTGTTTCGTATCAAATGTGTTGACTAATGGTTTTTTCTCGAAGTTACCACACTCGAAAGTGTAGTTATTACTGTATAGTTCATTCATAGCCTGTTCAAAGGTATCTTTCGAACATGATCGATTTCCATGAATCAAAGAGATGATTAAAGCGATCTCGCACTTAGGCCTAATGATTAAAGCGATTCGAGAAATTAAGAGAACGAGTTTTCAGGATGGCAGCTCCAATTCTTTGGAATAATTTTCAACTTGACATTAGTCTTTCCCTAAACCTTCAGTTTAAAATCAAACTGGAAAACTCTAATTTTTCCATTTATCGTTACAAGTCTGTTATTGTTTTGCCAATTTTATTCACAATTGTCGCCGTGTAAGTATATTCTAACCAGCGTCTCGTATCATGTTCTTATATTGACGCGTTCATTGTTTTATTTTCGTAAGTGATATCCGTTGAAAGTTTTCCCTTTGTTAAAAAGTTATCTCAATGCTGAATCACAAATCATTATCGATTACTGATCGATAACCGATACACATCATCTGGCAATAGGATAAGGTAGGCTACTGGACGCGACTACATGCGTTGTGTCGACCTAGAAATTCTGGTAATTTTGTGATCCACAGATTTGAATTATCATCTGCATCCGATGAATACAAATTGACGGAAACAGCCAATAGGAAACGGCGCTTCTGTTCTCCGATCATTTGCTTGGCAAGGTGATGACACCGATAGCGCCTACCAATGAGATTGGTGATCAGATATGACGCCTTCGATCGATAAGTCATTCCACCACTCGGTTCTAACTCTGCACGCCATCCCCGAATCCTCTGACCTGCAGGAGAGCAAACAGAAAATGAAGGTACCACGAAAGGCTCGTAATTTACTGGCCGTTGTGTTGTGTGTCCTCTGCATAATTCCGTTGCTTTCTTTGACCTTCAACACCTCGAACCTTCGGAGGAAGACGCTTTCGCGTCATCGAAGAACAGCATATTCAACATCAGTATTTGAAGACGGAAAGGCCGCCGCGCCTGCCGCTCCCGCACTGTCATACAAGGCAACGACATGGTCCCAGGTAAACCCAGCCACGAGGACACCAAAGTTGATACTTATCCTGGCGAGAGCGCGAACCGGTTCAACTTTTATCGGACAGTATTTTAATCAACATCCGAACGTTTTCTTCTTCTTCGAGCCTCTTCGGGTGGTGCCCGACTTCGTCAATGCGCAACTGATCGGAGACGTTGGCAAGACATCGATGGAAGTGGAACTATTGGCCAACTTGTACAGCTGCAGTTTTCCGACGTATTATATTTTTCATCTGGGAAAGTGGCCTTTAGCGCTGTTCGAGAGTCAGGCCCTCAAAAGCTCAAGGCGAAAGGTTGTTAAAGAATCTCCGGAACGGATTAAAACTTTAAGATACTCAGAACTTTGTCAGGGGTACGACGCAATCGCAGCGAAAGTCATACGTGTTGATCGACTGGAAACTCTGGAAAGCCTTGTGACTCACTTCGGTTTGGATTTGAAAATCATCCTACTCACCAAGGACCCACGAGCTTACGCATCGTCATGGAAACGATTTGCGTATTTCAAAGAGAGAGAATACATAAAAGGAAAAACGCTCTTTGATCTAAGATTGCTGTCCACGAACGTCACGCGTATGCAGCGCTTACCTACTGTAAACGCATACTGCGATTGGCTGAAGCACAACCTGAAAATCGTCATGCGACCGCCTGATTGGTTGAAAGGACGCGTGAAAGTAGTTCGGTATGAGGACGCAGCGCTCGAGCCCTATACAGTTCTCGAGGATTTGTATGACTTTGTCGACATGGCTCCCCACGACGACGTGTACCGCTGGCTACGGACCAACACGAATGCAGAGACAGATGCAAGTTTGGCAGGAACCATGACAACGAAGAGGAACTCGAGCTACGTCGCTCAAGTGTGGAGAGATGACATGTTATTTTACGACGTTCAGAAAATTCAGAATGTATGTGGACAGCTTATGAAAGTCCTTGGATACAAAAACGTTAACAGACCAAAATCAATGAGAGATTGGTCAATCCCCGTTCTGAGTCGACCATTAATTTGAGCCTTAGCTTAATTTTCGACAACAAATAAGATACTAAGATACTGGATGACCTCTTAAAATTGCATTTTTCAGTCACCTGACAGTATGCGTACAGATGTGTACTAAAATTTGAAAGTGAAGAGGTGTTACGTCATCGATGAGATGGATAGTAAATTGAAGTTTTGCTTACCTCATTATATACGTGGTCCTAATTTTAGTTTCCGTTGCTTTGCAACAGGAGTAAAGTGTTATAAGAATAAGTCAGACAAGCAACGAATGATGTATAACCTGACAAATTATGCGCCTCAGATATTTTAATGAATGTTTTCATATCAATTCCAGTTTAGGAGAGTAAGTGTCCCTCTTAAATCCGTTCAGACAATACTAATATATGTATGCAGTTTTATGGGGGTAGTTCTTATATTGTTTTCAATATTGTGTAGGCACAACTCCACGCACAAAGTGCGTGTATAGTTTGTATTCATCGAGTGCATAACAGTAGGGCGTAGACATAGAATCTTACGAAATCATTAAGATTTTATAGTAAATGTGTACCCCAATCTTTGGTTTTGCAGATGACTTGCGCCTTTATTGCTCGACAATATGATTCATTAAATTTAATACAAAGACTCGTAAGAGAAATCAGGACAAGGTAATGGCAATAAAGCTGAGGAAATATATGGCAATAAAGCTGAGGAAATATAGAAGTCAAAGACGTGAACTTCAAAAATTCAAAGTCATCGTGACAAAAAAAAAACAAATTCCCATCCTCAATGCTCGCTAAAACTTGTATCATTTCCAAATCAAAGTAAACCTTAAGTGGTCCATGTTTGAAAATATATAATCATAAAAATATAGGGCACTCTTTGCTTATATTATGGCCTAATTTTAGAGTATTATTAAATATGCAAGTGAATTGTTAATCAATGTGCTACGCCTATCAAATTTTCAGCATAAGTATGACCAATGAACCTCAACGTACTGGTTAAATTCAGTGCACTCAGTTTTAATGTATGACCTTAGTTCAGACAGTCAGTAAATCTGCAAATTAGTTAACAATCAGTTGATTCAGCATGATGCTCGTCAACTTCAGCATAACTTAATATAAGTAAGACCAATGTGCCGGAAAACTTTTATCAAACTCTGTGAATAAACTTATTACTGAAGTTCATTCAGCAATATGCAAATAAGCTGTGCATCCAGCTTTGAAGCATGACCCATTTATAACATTCGTAAATCCTATATGGCAGATGAGTTTACCTGTAATTTGACTGTAAAGTCGTCGATATAATTCAAAGTCGCATCCAATTTTGTTAACTGATTCTTCAGGTATTACATGTAAGCCCAAATCATCATGATCTCAAATCATCATGATGTGCAAATTTGTTCTAGTTTGGCAGGCAACGGCCTCCAGAAACTACTCAGATTTTGATCTGGCCATGAACATAAAGGATACAAATTTTCACCGGTTTCTTTTGTGAACTTTTGATCTATGAGTGGAACAAAACATTTTTCTGGATAAATAGAAAAGGGCATACACACACATGGTCACAGCCATTCGAGAAGAACCATATGAAAGTCCTTGCAGGCAACGCCCTCACGAGGGACAAAAATCTGGATTGTAATTTACTGTCCCGGTCTCACTGTCGAGATTCTCATTATGGTAAATCAGTCATTGTAATATCATTTTTTTTAATGAAAGCATTATCGTGTTTTAGAAACATTTTTGTGATTTTATTCAGCACCGAGGTGATGTAAGTTTCACTTGAAGTCGAAATCGGGCTACTATTTATTGATACGGTCAGGTATTGATTTCGTGTTGAAAAAATTGTCTCCGATTCAAGTTTTGATTCTCATCGAAAAAGACTTGCTTTAAAGCTGTACCCTGCTCTTTCCTAAATGGTAAACACACCGGAAAAGCCAGTTTTATTTTTCTCCAATCCAAATATGTAAATTTAAACTTCAGGCGTCATCAACATTTCAAGTTGCACTTTTCGACGTAGTAATCTCAACAATTTCATCCGTGTGCCCGTGCGTTGTTATTTCATTTTTTCTTTGGTAAGTGAGAAATTACGGACGCTTCGTGATGGTGGACGTGACAGTGAGCATGAAAAGCGGTACATGCTTGTTCTTGCCAAAATATTTAAATAAAATGATAAACGACTGCCAAAGTAACTTTAGCGAAATGGTCTTTTTCATCGGGGAACATCAAAAGCCCGTAGTGTTGATATGACAATCGTCAAATAAAGTCTAAACCACCAGAATTTAACAGATAAATTTCACAAAGACGACTCTGCCAACTATTTGCATCGGTTCATTTTTCTCTGCAGATCGACAGGAAATTAAACAATTACTCCCAATTTGAGAAACGGATACCAAGTATCGTTATTTCCATCGAACAAGGGGTGCAATATCACTAGCATACCTTTGTTTTATCGATCTTTTAAATCTAATGACGTCGACATGAAAGCAAATGTAACGAGAAGGGAGCAAGTCCGACTAGTATAGGTTCTCGGCTTGTTGACCATCTCAAAGCCTCGTAAATTCACGTGTATGAGGGGAAAATAAAACTGACTACTTCAGAATCAGTGTCTTGGTGCTTTATTTGTATAATAGATAAATAAATAGATTAATTAATTAATTAATTAATTAATTGATAAATAAACTAATTATTGACCATGTTCCCAAGTGATGTTTACACAGAGAAGAATTACAGACAATCAATACAGCTAATTCACTTTCAACAATTCGAAAAGAGTATCAAACTTTCTGCTTGAAAATCACTGCGAAAAGAACCAGGTCTGAGAAAGCAGTATTCGGGAGACTAATTCGTCTAATACTATAAAATGACTTGTTTATTACTAAAACTACTTGTTGATAGAGGCTACATACAGCGTAACACTAGAGTGCGATACTGTACAAATATCGGCGTGAAGTCCAGTGAATGAGGTGTCTTAACGTTAGAACAGTCTCCGTTGAAAGTGGAAAGGTCTCTTGCTTTGTCCAAGCTGATTCCTCTTCTTCTACTAACCATTTTAATATTGAAATATACTATGTGTTTGGAAGGTAGCACAGATTATAATAGCATTTCGTAATTTATTCTGTCCAAGCAGTACTGACAAGTGTTGTCTTGTACTCAATATCTGCAAAAACAAACCTCTCTTTGCTTCAGTGCCCTCCAAACTATCCTGCCAGTCCTTTCTTGGATCGAAACCAGCCACTATAGACAAAGCTACCGGATGGAGTATTGTAATTGGTCAATTGTCATATAATTACAAATGGAAAAGGGTATTCATCATTACAAGCTATGTGTCATCAGTTTAAAATAATATAGATTGAAGTATTTTTAGATCTCGAGTAGATTACATGCAGGATAAAGTCGCTTTAGACATGATTTCTGAATCAAAAGAATGAGCTTTAGTAGATTACTTCAAAGGCTTTTTGAAGACATCGATGTGACTCTACGTGACTCAGCATATTTACTCAGACTAGACGCACATTTTCAGGGCAGCCCTTGCCATGCAAGATAGACGTACCGGGTTGACTGCGACCGTGCTTAGATATGTCGTCCACACAAAATCATCCAAGGCAGAAGAAGCTGACCAGTCCCTTTGGCAGGCATGCGCATTAGCATAATGGTCCATACTATAATTTCACTCAATTAATAATTAATAGTACGAAGACTAACAAAAATGTGTATGCAGGCATAACCAGTTTTACATAACAACATAACCTACATAAAAATTTAATACTTTGAAGAAGATAATACATGCCTTATCACTCGTCATGACGTCATCAAACTCTCCCGTTAGTGCTTCAGTGCTCGGATAGAGCTGTAATTGTGCATGCCATCACTTCCGCATCACAAACAATTTATTTTAATGTAATGAGATGAATTTATCAATCAGAAGTAGAGATTATCGACCAGAAAATCGTTTTGATGCGAGCAGAAAGTTTTCCTGGAGGTGGCTTTACGTATACTCGATAACTTCAACTAAAACGACTCTCTACCATAATGAGAACACTTTGCCTTAATCTCGATTTGTAGGCCTAATACATCAATTTGTAGGAAAAAATATTCCTGTTGTCTTCGTAGTAAGCTACGCCCTCTATCATCACAGGTATTACTTCTTTTGTCTATTTTCAAGACGTGGGTCCCGAGTACAGGAAAATGACAACTACAAGTTGAGAGAGGCTGTAGATCATCTCGTAATAAAGAGCGAGTGTCTCGTACTGTGTATATATTTTGCTATATAGATGGTATTGTTGCTTCTCAAACTTGATGAATCTGCTCTCTAGAAATAAATTAAATAAATAATAATAAGTGTGTGTGATTATGAGTCCTATCTCGCTTGTTTTTGACATTTCTGTTTATTTGTTTAGTTCATCTTTTACTGTTTTCTGTCGGTTTGTAATCTATTCATGTTGATGTGAGTCAAACAGGATCTGTTTCAACGAATCAACAGCATCCAAAATTGATCTACACAATTCACCGTGCTATACCAAATGTATGAAAATGTGAATTCGTCTTTTCGGTAGGGTCACAATCCAAGTATCTTGTATTGATATCATGTCTTACGTACGATATTAATTACCATCTGTTAAAGATGGGAAGTATTTCATCGGCGCATTTATGTAGAGACTTTTAGGCACCCACAAATTCCCGCTCTTTCGCCGCTGCCATATGGTTATGCTTTTCGCGGCCAGGTGAAATTCGTTTTTCTTCCTATGGGACTCGCTGTAGGAAAATGTTGAAGCTCACATTAGGGAGCCTTCAGTAATTACAGGGGGGAGTGCCAGGGGAATTGGGGGGAGGGTCACTTTTTAGAAAACAGCTCAAGGGGGAGGGTCACTTTTTATAAACCTATCTTGGGGGGAGGGTCACTTTGACTGAAGCTGATTTTATGGCCAAAACTTTGATTGTCCGTGTGATATTTCCTGAATAGGAAATCACCAACAAAATAGGTACACATAATCCACAAGTTTCACAAGCAAAGAAGATGCAGTGGTATCCTACATTAAACACCTTGAACAGTTAAAACTGATAAAAGACAAGCGACAAAAACATATGCAACAGGTGGAAAAGTGTGTATCAATTATCAAATGTTCATAAATGCAAAGATATTGTCAATTTTTATATTGGAAAAAATTGTGCATAATTCTCTCATAGACTACCATGTACAGTAAATCAACTTTTCAGTGAAATTCCAAAATCAAATTTCTTGCACAACCATGGACTTATAACCACTCTAGTTTAATCAAAAACATTAATATAAAAATTATCTCGCGCACATACATGCACATATTTATCTAATTTTGTATTGGAAAAAAATGATTCATAGTTTCATCATAGACCGCCATGCATAGTGAATCGACGTATCGGTGAAATTCCAAAATCAAATTTCTTGCACAACCATGGACTTGTAACCATAGTCTAATCAAGAACAATAATATAAATAATCAAGCATACATAAATGCACAAATTTATCTAATTTTGTACTGAAAAAAAATTATTTATAGTTTCATCATAGACCGCCATGCATAGTGAATAGACATTTCGGTGAAATTCCAAAATCAAATTTCTTACACAACCATGGACTTGTAACCACTCTAGTCTAATCAAGAACAATAATGTTAATAATCCAGCATACATAAATGCACAGATTTCTCTAGTTTTGTACTGAAAAAAAATTATTCATAGTTTCATCATAGACCCCATAGTGAATTGACATTTTGGTGAAATTCGAAAATCAAATTTCTTACACAACCATAGACTTGTATCCACTCTAGTCTAATCAAGAATATTAATATCAATAATCAAGAGTACACAAATGCAAAGATTTACCTGTTTTTGTGTTTGAAAAAACTATTCATAGTTTCATCATAGACACCATGGATAGTGAACGAACTTTTTAGATGAAATTCAGAAATCAATTTCTTGTACATGTACACAAATGCACATTTTACTTCCCAATTCAAACAAAGAACATTTAAATACGTTATCAAACATATATAATATACAGATATAGCATGTTTTGTTGGGGAAAATTGTCAATAATTTGCCTGACAGACTCCATGTATTATGATTTCATTAGGGAAAGACTGCATTAACTTGCATGGTACCTGAAACCCGGGTCCTTGCCTGACCAACTCGGGTGACAAACAGAAGACTTAATCTCCCAAGGTGTGAATGTTCAATTCTTATTGTTTATCTAATCCAGCTGGTGCCATTGTAGTGCCATTGTAAGAAAGGCAGGTCTGTGAAATTGATCCCCTGATAACTAAGTAGGGAAGTAGGGTATTCCTAAGTTAATGGAGCTTTCCCGTGATGGATATTTTTGGATCAAGCACTAAATCAGCCACATCTTTCCTTCTTATAGTTGCACAAAATATGGTGACCCTCCCTCAAATGTGTGAAATACCATATCTCTTCAAAAATTCTTGCGTGATAAATTGGGACTGTCCCTCCAAAAACACCTGCCCTACCCTCTGTAATTTGTCCTTAACATAACAATTGAACCAATTGTTATGTAAATTAGCTGATACTGTTTCAGTTTTTTCTGGGGAGAATGCCGCAATGGCCGGGGGAGGGTCAAGTTTTAGAATGTCGGACAAGGGGGAGGGTCACATTTTAGACAGGAGGATAGGGGGGAGGGTCAAATTTTACGGTACAGGTTTGCGCGAAATTCCCCAGGCCCACCCCCTGTAATTACCGAAGGCTCCCTTACCATATACTATCATACTGCTGGCGTAGATTCTAAAGATCTGGTTATAGAATTTCATCATTTAAAACTGCATTGAGGTCGAATTTTGAATTGTGACCAGAGTCCGCATTTTTCTAGTATTAGACGAACGAAGAGCGTTATAATTTCCCAACAACAGCCTTACGGCCCATGTTAGAGACGTGTATTGGTACTAAGTTCTCCTTCTTTACGTTACATCCCCACATTCACAAAAAAACATCGCCTGATGTAGAGTATAGACCTCGATTTTAGTGGCCGAAACTAAAGTAAATTTTTGCTTTGCCCGCCCTCAGTGACTTTGACAAAATACCAAGAATTGAAACAGTAAACAGAATCGTAACATTCGAAAATAAATCCTGATTGAAGAAAATTATTTGGCGAGACTAAATAAACGTCCAGTTGTTTCCAGGACAGTTCTGTTGAAATAAAGCTGTGTTCTTGGGGCAGATATTGTATCACGCTTCTACTTTATATGGATGTTAATTATGCAACAGCGTTTTTAATTTTCCAATACAGTCTCAATTTTGACCATTTAAATATCTTGTGTAAGAAAAAGAGGTTCGCCTTGATTTTGCACAAAACCAGAGTGGATAGTAATCTATGGAGAATCGTGTTTGCATAAGGATTCAGTTCCAATTTTCAGCAGGAAAATATATCAAATCGTAAAAGAGACGTGGTTTTGATTAATGGAACAATTCCATCGACACACACCGACACTTCTTACGGAGATTTTTGTCGTAATTCGACAAAAAAAAAGTTTTCGGTTCGTTTTAGAGCTTCTTTTCAAATGTTCACGAAAAGTGTGAAATACCATGAGTTGTGGGGCTACCGTACAGTGGGACGATAAACGCCCTTGGCAACCTGGGATAGCTGTCTTTGTCTTCCGGCGATCTTAGCGATATCCCTCTTTAAACTTTTGACACTCTTTTGTCGGAAATCGTGAGCAAACAGATCTCCCCTGCAGCATATCGCTAGAAGACTTACAAGCTGCTTTTTCTTTTTGGAAAACCAATCAGGCATAAGTTTACCTGATAATGCCATACTTTTACTTCGCTACAATTTAAAAAAAAAAGCTGACATTTTTCTCGATGGAATATTAACTCATCACTTAATAGAGTTTGTCTGCCATCTTCGAGATTCTGGTCAAAAGCCTCGCGCTGCGCAGCGATTGGAAAACAAATAATACGACTTTCGCCGGCGCCGGTGTCAGGTAAGGTTTCTTTCCAACAGTGGCGACACTATATCATTCAAAGGAGCCGCTTTTCTTAGGAGTAGGCTGTTTAGTCATGATGACTTTTAACTCCTTCCGATCTACGCAAACAAAAGATCAAAGGACGCGTTGTCGACAGTGTTTGACGCTAGCGCCCTTTTGAAGAAATTACAGAGGTTTCCACCCTGGTTGGCTCGTTGTTCGCAGCATTTGATGTTTTTAGCAGCATCTTTGAGAAATGCTATCTCGTGACATTTTTGCTGCTTTTAATCATGTGCATAAGCCCACGTGTTCCAGGTTCTTTGATGTCGTTAATTTTAATGTCTTGTCTTTAATTCACACTGTCCATGTAGTCAAAAAATCGCACAACAGTACGAAATTTATTAAATTGAATACATAGCGTTCTCATGCAGTTGTTAAATATTTCGTAATGTAAATTTCGTGATATAAATTTTCTGACCTATTCTGTTCTTTTATCTTCCTTTTCTTTCCTGTGATGTCGTTGATTTTAGTACTTAAAGCAAATACTTTCACGCAACTTAATTAATGCCTGTGATCTAATTAATCATCGCAGCAGTCAAGATTTTTCTATTCTTTTCCTGAAGTTATTGTTGTAAAATATCTTCTATCATCCAGACCAAGGGGGAAAGTGGTTTTAACATATAAAACAGTTGCCTTGTCCTCAGTAAAACTCTCATGAATTCCGACTTTGACCGATGGTGCTGAAGTCACAGACGTGATGCTCATCAGGGCAAATCTTTTCCGTGGATTTAAGATTTTCACACGTAAAGGCTTGCCACATCTCAACTCTTGCTTTCATTATAACATTGTTGTGAGCGATTTTCACCACGGTACACGATTTTAATTCCACCCGACAAAGGATAATCGAGGTCGTTCATAACCTGCAAGCTATAACTTAGGGGGATTTCTTTCTAACAACCTGAATGTAGTGAGTGGTTTGCACTATTAAGCATGCTCCAATTCTACCCAACAAAAGAATAATGGATATGTATTTCAGAACCTGCAAGCCGAAATGGAGGGACGTTTTCTCTCTCAAATTTGAAGTTCGCGCGGTTTTTTCAACACTCTTTGCGTTTGCATTTGCTTCCACCGATCGTTTGAAGAAGTAATCTCGACAGGGATGGCCCGGGAAATACCTGTACAGGAAAGGAACCACGGTGAAGTCTATGGGTATACAAACGGAAACTTTATCACAAATAATCACCGTGACAACAATACAGTCATAGTGACTGTCCTGTATGTCGGACGACCATCGTCATGCGTTTGCATTGTATGTAAGTTTCAGCTACAACTTATCTAAAATCTAAAAATGTTTACACGACAAAGCAAACGATGTACTCAGTTTTACTGACGTAAAAATATAACAGAAACCCTAATCATCGGCTATTTTTGATGACTTGTTCAATTTTTCTCTCAGCAAATATGTTACACGAGTTATTTACTTTCAAATAAAGACTCATTAATCTTTTTTAAACTGTTAATCTTACATATTTGCAATACATCCCTTTTATTATTCGTGAGGGGTTGATTTGCAAATTGTGTGGATTGAAAGCACTCCTGATAGAAGTAGAAGCTATAGTTTTCTGAATATTATTGTTTACCGCCAACCTGCCTCTTGTCGTCAGACCGACCGTGCAGTTGTTCAGAATATTGACCAAGGTTCCTTTATGAGCAAAAAATGATCATTTGTGGTGATTTCAATGTTGATATTTTACCAAGGTCCTCTGTAAACCAGTATGTTTTTTTCAGTCAATATTATCATTGAATATAGTACAGCTATCGAAGGGTATTTATTACTCGTCTGTTTTCACAATCATGCCTCGACCACATTTATGTTACCAATCAAGAAAATTTTTACGAATGCCAATGCGTTTGAGGTTTGTCTTGCCGATCATTATCCTGTTGTAACTCACCGTAAATTTAAAGTCACATATCGAGGCTCCGAGTGGTTATATAAGTATCAAATATCGGTCTTTACAGACGTTGCAGCGAAGTAAAGCTTCTTAACGGTCTATTTAGCTCCGATTGGCATTTACTTAGTGGCATTTATAATGTACATGCTTCATTTGATACCTGGATTTCGCTTTCCAACATGTGCGTCGTGTTAAACATTATAGGAGGCCTGAGTGGCTTACTGATATTTTAGTGCAGTAGGTTGACTTCACCAAGTATAGCCAAGTTTTGCTTTTCACTCAGTTTATGCAATACTTATAAAATCCTTCGCAACAAAGTTTTACACCTTAGCATGGAGGCGAAACCTATACAGCTGTCGATAGCGTGAATTGGAAGCTCTTAAAAGTTGCCGACCCTGCAATCTCAGGTACTCTAACTTAAATGTTTTATATCAGTCTTGAGAATTTCATTTTCCCAGCGTTTTCGAGTGTGCCAGAGTAGTTCCTATCTACCTATCCATACAAAGGCTCTAGTGATATTTTTGATATGTCTAATTATCTACCTATATCTATATTATCAACTTTTAAAAAATCCGTGAAAAACATGTGTGTGATTCATTGTTTGAATATCGTATATGTCAATAAAGTACTTTTTGACACACACTGTCTGGAATGTTTGCGTAAGCATTACTCATCCCAAACAGATGCAATTTAAAAAAAATAAATTTAACGTTTAAATAGATGAAATTTTACTCGATGTACAGAATATTTATTTAAATAGTGTACTTTCACCTGATCTTTTAAAGGCGTTTGACCTTATTGACTGCGATTATACACCCCCCATGAGTATCGTATGGTATTATATTTTGACCTAGTCCAGAGTTCTCCTGACTATAGTTGTACAGTGTGAGGTAGAAAGAAATATTTAAAAAGTTTTCGCTCGTATGAAACGAGCGTTACGTATACTTTTTTGAACTTCCTTTTGATTTTCCTTTTGGTTTTCCTTCCTTGCAATTTTTATGATCATTATAAGTGTCTGCTTATTACCAAAGCTGTTTTATCTTCCAAGATGTATTTCAAAAGCTGGTCTAAGTATACGCGTTACATCCTAGGTACCAAAGCGTGGCAAGCCTTACCTACAGATATCAAACAAACAGCTAGTACACATACCTTCTCACGTAACTTGAAATGAGCCCCTGTAGTTTCTCGTTTCTTACGTATTTTTTGTGATTTGTAGTTATTCACAAGGGCACAACACCATGCTGAAGTCTCGAACTCACAATCCTCTGATAGTGAGACCAGTACCCTAACTACTGCCCCACGGTGTCAATTATAGATAGTAAGTAAGTAAGTAAGTAAGTAAGTAAGTAAGTAAGTAAGTAAGTAAGTAAGTAAGTAAGTAAGTAAGTTAGTTAGTTAGTTAGTTAGTTAGTTAGTTTTGTTTCATTGTGTTCCTTGATGGTCAATGTTGTAAGTAAATTCACTTTGTTCAAGTTGGTGCCGGTGTGGGTCAGAGAGAGCCTTCCTTATTTTTTTCAGACGGTAACAGTGAGTCACGTTGGCTAAAGAGAGGAACGTACATTTTCGAAAATCTTCCGATCATATATCTGTAAACGCTGACGATATATCCTGGAAAAGATAAACTTACAGTACGTTTCATTAATGTAACTGGATCTGTGTGGAAGGTTTTTTATTGCTATATTTTTAATCAAATATTTTATGTACTTTACTAGTTGTCTTAATGAGGTGAACAGGGTCAGACAAATGTTGTGGTTATTCTGCAGAATGCGGACATCACTGAAAGAGATGGGCCTTGGACCAAGTAACATTTTGGTCCAGTTAGAACTTCGTAAAACGCAACCGGTATTGCACACTTTCATCATAAAACACACAAAGTTTCTGGTTTTGGCGAGGATTGATTTTAAAGGTTTCCTCGAGAGCCTTTTAAAACTGAAATGGCATTCTTTCGAGCTGGCAGCAGACATCTCATCGAAATACATTTTCATTACATGCTTACTGTGCTTGATCCGCACGCAGCTGGCGAGAAATGACAAAATACCAGTATTATTGCTCTCAGTCGCAAACATAAAACATCTAGCACGTTAACACTTCTACACATTGTCTGCCGTAAATAATTTTCTATTTTTCAGGCAAGCTTTTGTACGATTTCCGAGTAGTTTTACAAAGATATTGTTTAGATCTCTTTCCTTCGCGGCGCTCACTTTAATTTTGAACTCTTTGGATAAGCAGAAGTGTTTTTATTTTCTACTCGGAGTATTAAAATTGCGTTCCTTTCAGCTCATCACAAAAAATGTACTTCTTTAGATTGCAACGAATCTTTCAAAACATGCAATTTTTTATTCTTCGAGGCGGTGTGGTGAAGGACACCCAAATGAAATGATACAAACAGAGTTGCCTTTAGGGACATCGATGAAAACGTTTGGTAAAATATCAGTATAAATCCTAAATTTTCCCGACCAACCGACTGGAGTTGATATTTACCACGTTAAATAGTTGAACGACGAAATAGTAAAAAATAGTGATTAAAATGGAAATCGAAACAAGAAACAAAATCCTCCTAATTTTCACAGAAAAATATGATAATGATGTCATACAGCTTATCTTGCACGATAACTGTCGTCCTTCGCCTAGTTACATTCAGAAAATACTATGTTTCGCCTCTTACTTAGGTTTATGCTAGTCCTTCACTGTCCTTCGCTTTCTCGCTGTCTTTCCATTTAGGCTTTGGCTCAAAAAATCACTCAAAGAGCCCCAAGTCCGTACTGGGTCGTATTTTGTCTATAACCCTGTTATTGTATACCTTTCTCTATTAAACGCCAGTTTTATGTATTGTAAGGTTTATTTTTTGGACGTGGCATGACGTGATTCGATTGCACGATGTCAGATTGAAACAAAATGATCATGAAATTCAGGCGTAGAACTGTAGTCACCACCACAGTTTGCCATAGTGCCAGATACTATTCTGGGCAGGGACGTCGCCATCTACACCATGCAATTCGTTTATTTTATTCAGTATTGAAATGATAACTTTTTTGAGAAACGGTTTTCTTTTAATTGTACATGTATTCATTTCACATGTGACATGAATAGGTTTCTGCAAATGACACTGCAACTTCTACAATGCACAATAAATGTCTAGTTTTAATACATAGGGAAAATCTCCACGTTAAAGGTCACATGTACCTACCTCAATGTTCTGTTCAAAAATCGAACTATCAAACTCCTAGAGCCTAACAAGTTACGACAACAGGTGTTTAACAATATCAAAAGTTGCATGTCTTCCCTCTATGAATTGCTCCTTGTTTGCGAAACATGGGATACATTTTCCTCTGTGCCAAGACCGTTATTGTTCATCATTTGCCTATATATTTTGAAGCAACTATACACTTTAATGGTAGTTTTAGGGTATAAGGCACTATGAATAGGTTTCACCCTAACACTTCACTTGCACGACCATGAACTTCTTCTGACGATGTTTAAGCTAACCACAAACAACACAGCTTGGTTTTGATTTCAATGCCTATCAAAGAAGGATAATATTCAGGGAAGCTGTCCCTTCAAATTTGAGGACATTTTTGTCGTTTTGCTTTAAGTTGGCACTGGCATGTGTTCCCTTCTGTTTGCTGGACAATTGGACATTCAGATCAAGAGCCCTGCAACAGTCGCAACTTGTGCACTACCACGCCAGCATTTTTGCGTAAAAAAATGATGTATTAGCCAAATCATCAATTATTTCTGGACGAAAGTCACTTTTATGACATCAGTCACATGGCAGATAATCAATCAATCACTGAGTTGACCGTTTCAATGCGTAAACTGACGCTTTCAATCAAGAAAGAAATACATGAATGCCACACAAAGAAGGTTCAGTTTCATGAAAGGTTTCGCGTATCATGCCAATTCTTTCTCGTATGCAGGCCACCTTGCCCTACAAATGAAATTGTCACTGCTATCTAGGCCTTGAACCACGCTGACCGGTTCGCCTCTGTTCATACTGGGTAAACACAATCTGGCGTGCGTCTTTGTATTCCCAGGCAGCAAGCACCATCTAGGCGGTGTATGTTCCATGTTCAACACACAAGTCGATATTATGACATTTGAAACTTCCGAATCCTTTGAAAGCTGGCAAATCATGTTGTTTTGTTTTGCTGACTTATTGCGTGTCAAGCGTGTCTTTAATTCCAAAGGAAACTAAATATTCATACAGCATCGATCGGCGTACGTTTAGAATTCAGCGTTTATTTCGTATTGACATATTCTAAGTTAAGTACAGACTATCGACAAAAGACTGTCTATACAATACCAGTACAATACTTCCGTTCATTATGTAACATTTTACTATCTGCTTTCAGAATTGACCAACTGTTTCTTTCACACAGAACGTTCATTTTGTGGATATATGATAAGTATTATAACGGATGGGGAACCTCAATATGCTGACTTCTATAGTAAAAGTGTAATTTAGTAATATGCATTACCTGTTATTGCCAGTCATAATATGTATGACCCAACAGTGTTAGTTGTATCATTTACAAAAATATCTGGATAATGGTGACGGCAAATGGCTGTAAATTTCAAAGATGAATTTTGCTTTTAAAATCTATGCGTATTAAATTCCAATTTAAATTGCTAATTGTAACTGAAGATGGTATTTGTTTGATTAGAGAATAAACAGGCACTCGCAAATTGAAAGATGGTATAGGCGCCGGCATGACCTGCACAACAATCCACGAATTATAACCCGAATTTTTGCATAAGTCTGAGAATTCTTTTCTTGTCATCTCTAGGGCTCAAAATATGAAATTTGGTCTGTGAATTCTGACTCTTCCCTAAAAACTACTTCCTTGCGTCGCGAAACCTCTCTCGCAATGTTCGGTACACCCCGGAGGTGCTAAAAACGAAAGAAATTGTGGTCTCGAGGTAACTGACTTTCTTTTATTCGTGGACACTGAACAAACAACTTGCCAAAGGATTCTCTCTATTGGCTGCCTATATGCCTTGACTTTTTAATATTTCATGAGAAATAAATATGGTACGTAAATATGGAATATATTCATAAACTATGAATGTGGCCTATCAGCTGGCTTAAAGCGCGTGTAAGATGTACTCTTGATTCACAATCAAAGAAAGCGAGGAAGGCAGCATCTGTGTCGAGGATTGGAGTGTGGACATGATGTGTTGATGGTCAGTTCATGTGAAAACCCCGCTACAGCATAGTGTGTGTCAAGATAAAATGCCAGTGTAACAGCACGACGGAGATTACATGATCCTGTCAATGGGACTGGACAAGTCGGCTCTGCGTTGAGAAAGACGATTTTTGAAGTTATTGCACCACCTGTCTCTCAAACGGGACGTTTGCCATAGCACGTGACTTTACAAACCCAGCATCACAACGCATAACTGAACTCATCTGCTGCACGTCTCGAGATTTCTCCGTCAACGGATTTCATGTACATATCCTGCTTTGGTGATGCCTCCAAGTAGACTGTGGCAATGGCACAGCTAATACGCTGCGAAGAAGAAGACGATGTTTCGTACGTAGTTTTTTACAGCCTAAGTTTAGCCGTTCTGTTGCCGCTCATATGCTTCGGTAACATTTTGGTCATTTTGTCCGTTTTCAAATTTCGAATCTTACAGACTCTGACCAACTACTTCGTCGTTAGTTTAGCGTTCGGTGATTTAGCCGTGGCTGTCGTTGTCTTTATTGGTATCTTCATATATTACGATGACATCCCCGTGCCCGCCGAATACAACTGCGTTGTCCGTATAGCAATGTTATCTGTTGGGTGGCTGATATCCGTTTTGCATCTTCTGGCCATCGGAGTCGATCGCTACAAGGCCATTACGAGTCCGCTGACCTACCACTCAGCAATCACGACCAAGAAAGTGGCTATTGTGATCGTTATTCTATGGCTTATACCGCCCTTGTATTCCTGGACTTTATTCCTGAACAGGATTGAACCACTGGATGACAATGTGACTGTGTACTCGGGTGATTGTTCAATGGACCGCGCGGTACCCGGATGGATGGGAATACTAGTGCCCATCGTATGTTTCATGCTGCCTATCGCAGTTTTGCTGGGCATCTACGGACACATATTCTGCATAGCAAGAAAGCAATCAAAGAGCATCGCTAGCCAGGGACAACAGCCCAACCTTGGTCTCACAGCCTTCAAGCGGGAGCTGAAAGCGTTCAAGACCGTGGCCGTAGTCCTGGGCATGTTGATTCTCTCCTTCGTGCCGATGACGATCCTACAAGTCTACATAGAATTCATATTCGACGGCGGCCCTTGTGATACTGTTTGGGTTAATTTGATCTGTGCCAACTTCAGCGTAGCGAATTCAGCCGTGAATCCCGCCATTTACGCTTACAGAAACTCAGAGTTCCGAACAGCCTTCAAAAGAATTCTGAAGGCACCGTTTCGATCTTCCGGGACGCTAGGACAGACGCCGATTTAATTTTCAAGAGTCAAATCGATCACTGTCTGTCTGACAAAGTTTAATTAAGTCCCATCGCCTTTGGCCTACACCTGTAGCGCGGCATCTTTTCAAAAATCCTGTTTGTGATATTACAAAAGAGATAAAATTCAAAAGAGATAAATCGCTATAACTTTTGCTTTTTGTATTTACTCATCCTCATATTACTGAATGGATTGATTGTGTAACGTATCAACAGTACTTTAATTTCAGAAATGAAGTTTCGGAAACTTTCTATTTTTCCTATGGTTTAATTTTCTGTTCATAAATTCGACATTAAATTGACTTATAGAAGACTCTCAAAGACGGTCAAAAGATCTACCCGATTGTTTCGTACCTGATTGCACAGATGGTTACAAAGCTAAAGACAGAAAATATTTGACACTGTTTAAAAATTACCTTTAAAACGTATCTCACATTTTACACTTTCACTTCGATAGATGACAGTTCTGACACTTTGTAAGCTTGTTTTTTTATGAAACGACTCAAGTGGGTCGATCCTCTTCAATTTATGTAAATATGATCGCACCGATAACATGAATGTCTCGCAAATATAATACTGTTATTTAATGGACACGCAACGATTGAGTGGATTTAATTTTCTGCTCGACTGCAGACTTTTGACATTTCTATGTTCATTCGATTCATCTTTTAATCCGGAAATATTGCGTGCGTCATAGATTAGGGCATTGCGTGTGTGGGTCGGAGGGGGAAAATGAGCTGAGCTTGCTTTACAACTACAGTTAAAACTCAAATCATTTTATTAAACATGTCCGAGGGCAATGCACGAAGATTTATGTATTCACGAGCGAACACTCACACAACGTGAACTCACACTCAATCACAGAATTCTCATGCTCAGCCCTATTCATGTTGTAGCCCCACTGTATGTTTTTTTATTTTTTTTCCTGCAATATGATAGTTTGAAATCAAATGCTACTTATGTAAAATTACCATGCGCAGAACGTTTTTCAAATACTGACGATGAAAGCACAACTATAATTTTCGAGTTACAACTGAAATATGGCCGCCGGTCATACATGCTTGTTAAGCGCCTCAATTGAATCGGCCAAATATATCACCTTGAGTTGAAATAGTGATTTTCCAAGAGAACGTGGCTTAACAATGGGAATTCCAAGCATTCTTTGGTAAGTAAAATGCAAAACGATACTATGCATATTCTGGAGGTTTTGAATGTCAATTTCGTGAAGTCAAAATTGTAAGTCAACGTGTACAGTATAAAATTGAACTCTGCCGGTAAAAAGGAAAAGTGTCTATAAGAAACGGGTACGAACTTGACCAAGGTAGCTTGTGATAATAATTCTCTGCGAAATTATGATTTAAAGGAAAGGTGTTGTCGGAACTGTGCGTGTCCGGCTTTCTTGGTTACAAACAATGTATTTCATGCATGATATCTCTAGATGCATCACGTCAACATAGCTGCAACATTTCAATTTTACGATATTCATTGATAAGAAACATGTTTTAACTTTCATCAATCGCCAACATACCCTAGATACAGTGTTTACATCGGTCGTAGGGGTCCTTGACAACCTTTGAGCAGAGTTCCGACTGGCCGTTGTCGATTCGACATAATGGTAGAGGCCCTCTTTTGTAATATTGTATCTTTACTATAATCACAGAGTAATATCATAGACAGAGTGGCAACAGCTATTGTTTAAGGCGTGAAGCGGTCACGTAAGCAATCCATGTTTGCCTCGCCTCACGAAGCTCTTGGCTCTCTTTTCCGAAGAGTGCCGACCATGCACCCTTCGGTAATTTTCGGATTTTCACCAATTGTTAAGCGAAATTATGTTCGACAAAGCTTGTGTTGTAGTTGTCGTGTGGTGCTGATCGGAATGGATGTGCTGGCGAAAACGCGAGTGTTTTGAGCTTCAGGAAAGTGGGTTTTACCGTTTTAAAAATTCCTCTCATATTTTCATGAATATATAATGAGTGTGTTTGAACCAAATTTGAAAGTCTTTTATCGATACTGTCTGGTTTTACTCAATGGTTTACGGTCAGTCACACCGTCTTTTACACGTGCGCCAAGAAAGGACATGTTTATGAAACTGCTGGCGTGTTATGTTTTGATTGGCGTGAGGCAGTGTTTCTGGCCTGAGAGCTCACAAAGTAACTATGGTTGCTACGCGACTGGCAGTACGATGCCATCTCGTCGTATGTTTCGCATAATCTCGTGTAATTATCAACCACAAACCAAGCCTCCAAAAAGTTTAACACCTTTGAAGCTCATTTTAATATGAAAAGCCAATAGTCTACCGAGACGACCATGGAACAAAAGGCATGCAAGTGTTGCCACTCTGTCTATGATATTACTCTGTGCTATAATAGGTGTCATCTGGAGAAAAGGAAACTGCTACGAACGGAAGCTTGAAATCTTTAGTCTTTAGAGGTCAAAGTAATTATGATACCTTAACTTCTATATTTTTTTTCATTTTAATAGATCATATCTAAATTTTAGCAATGTAAAGGAGCCTTTCTATTTTCTTAATAATGCCTCATTGTTTGTAAAACTCTAATAAACGAGTCCATTACTAGCAATTCATAATGCACAGACGTTAACCAGCATTTTCTAATCCATGGGCTGCACCACAAACCATACGCGCGAACGCACAAAGAAATACATGGGCGCGTCGTCTTTCCTTGGACTCGAGAGGGGCACGCAGAACGTGCGCCCGAATGTGCTATATCGATGATGTGTACTACGGATGAGTATCTCTTGCACCATGATATTTGTGCATATAAGCACTTATTGCCTTACGAGTTTGTACACGTGGGCTTAGTTTGTGCGCCATCACGAAATTTGTCGGGCGTTCTGAATTCGTATAAGAACATTGCGCATACTTTTTCAGGAGTTTCAGCATTTCACAAGCAGTCCCGTTTCACATGATGAGAGTGGACCACCGCAACTGTCGACAAAAATGCCGTTTCAAATGTGTACGGTTGTGATTAAAATTATCGTGACTTAAAGGGAGTGTGTGGGACTTTCTTGTTTACAAACAATGTATTTCATGCATGATATTTAGATGTATAATGTCAACATAGCTGCAACATTTAAATTATACGATATTCATTGTTTGAGAAACGTTTTAACTTTCATCAATCGCCAGCGTACACTAGATACAGAGTTTACATTAGTCGTAGGGTCCCTGGCAACCTTTGAGCAGAGTTCCGACGATACCCTCCCTGTAGGAAATAGGTACGATGGGCTCTACTTTTTTCAGTCTTCTCTTGATACCTAATTTGTTTATAATCGTCCTTTCTGATGGTGTTTACTGGAGATCAAACAAAATATACAAATCGGCTTTGAAAAATTTGCCAAAAAGCTGAATTACCGGTCAATACTATGGCGTTAAATCACATTAAATATTTTTCTCAACTTCCCGTGATCTTAGGAATGAGTTAGTAGTTATGTGATCACTGTTTCATTACCATTCACTTCTTACCACCCACTGGTTTCATATTAAAATACCGCAATGTTATGATGTGAAATTACACCTTTCAATTTAAAGATCATTTGTCAACAACTGGGCCAAATTGTTGTTTTTTTCATCGATATCGCTATCTGTACCGGACACTGAACTTCATCACTCGCCATTCGCACGTGGTGTACCCTGAGATAATGATCTTATTGAACTATGAGGGACCTAAGTACCGGAGGTTCATAGGAAGTTCGGGTATTGTGTTTCTGCTCACACAAAGTAATAAAGATTGTGGTCGAATAAATCTGACAAGACAGCAGCATAGTATACATGTACTTGTATATATAATGTAATTTTAATACTCAGTGGAGTTCATTCGCCCCCTTACATTACTGGAGCATTGCTTTCTAAGATGGCGATAGACGAGATGTATAACTAAACTGTACTCGGGAAAATAAGGTATGAAAGTCAGTTTGGTTGCTGCAAACAAATCTCTAAGTTAGAGTGGCCAACTTTTACTGGGACGGATTGTACTTGAATAACCTGAATGCAAGCAGAACAATTTTTTTCAAGCAAAATAAAGGCCAAATTAAGAATATTATGGTATATGTCACGGGAACATAATCAGGGTGGTATTTGTAAAAGGGTCTCAGCGCCAGCGGTCTACTCATAAACTAGAGGGACAACTCCCTGACGCACGTACTGCCTCTACCCGTGCTCGTGGCCCGCAGGGTCCTCGGAAGCAGTTTTCCTTCAAGCTTACCCTAGAGGGCATACACTGTTTTCCTGATTCCATAAGAATGAGACGAATCCGACTATCACGGTGATTTTTTACACGAGTCTACAAATTCGATAATACTATTTATTTTACTTGAAATTTTCAGCACGGTCTTTAATTCTGCGTTATTGATTTGACGACATTTTTCATATATTACTGAAAAAAATCTCACCCTCTGGCTTCCATAAAAAAGGGAAAAAGATGGAACATACAAAAATGTACTTTTGTATGAGCGATATTTGCGCAATGTGTACACTCTATCTGTCACGTGACTGTTAATGTTTTTACCACGCGAGTATTGTGTGTATTTTTCAATATTACACTATTTAAATCTTTATTAAGGATTTAATCATATGCTTTACATATGCTTTATTGAATTGTCCAGATTGTCTTTTCAGTGACATTACGTGATGCAAATGGTGGTCTCCATGATTTCTAAAACACGGCGTCATTGGTGACAGAATCGAAAGCTGGCTGTAGTAACTTCATGAATAGCTTCAATTGAACCTCTTTAAATGGATTCTGATTCGATATGATGTTGACGAGCGTTACGTCAGCGACTTTCTTTGCTTTTATGTCGTCGATTAGACTCATTCCCTTGACGACAACGCAGTGCAAACTGAAACGCAAATGGTTGCCATGTACCGGGTACGAGTCTTAAGAGGTTATTTCCTCGTCTCGATTGACCGACATGCAAGAGCAAACAATATTTGGCAATTGCTGTTCTGTTGTGAAAGTCACGGAAACAGCACGAAACGGTTTAGTCGATATCTATTTCATGCAATTATATTTAGCGTGTCTGATCATGTACCCTTCACTGAAATTGCATTTTATTACTTGATGATATATTTCTCACCTTAAAGGGACAAAGTCGGCCATTTTTCATGAATTTTGTTTGATACGAGATACTCCTCATATTATTCGACATGTTGAAAGGTACTGAATGAATGAATGGGTTACCATGCATATATTCGACGCCAGTTTCGGACAAATTAAATGAAATAATCGCGAAAATGAATTGATGGTCATGACCATTAATTCATTTTCGTGGTAACCTATTCATTCAGTATCTTTGAACATTTCGAAAAATATGAGTAGTATCTGGTATCAAACTAAATTCATGAAAAATGGGCGACTTTGTCCCTATAACTTTTGATGATAACAGAAAATTAACAAAATGAGGGTCATGATGTAGCCATTCTCTTTCTCAGATTTTATGGCAAACAACTCTGACTGAAGCTGCCTACAAAGAAGAAATTAAACAAGAAGATGTCTGGGCCTTCCAAGGGCATTGGTTGTAAACAAACGATGCCGTGTAATTCCCTCCAATTACTCTTTAAAGGGCCGATAACTCCAACTTTTAGCGAGTTTGTTCATCATTATTATTTTAGTTTGTCAATATAGCGTCTAAGCTCATATGCTGAAAATGCATTGCTACTATTTACATTTGAGATTCACAATTCTAGTCCGGACCAGAATTCACTCGTTCACAATAGCAATGCAGTCTACACATGCGCAGGCTGAGTTGACAAGCTCAATTGTTACTGTATATATTTTATACTGTATCATGCTTTGGGGAGTAGAACAATAAATTACAGTTGACAATAAAAACAACAAGAGTGAAAAAGGTCATCAAAAGTTAGAGTTAAAGGCCTTTGTCAGAGATTATTGACTGCTCTAACTCATGCATGCACTGGATAAGTGGGAACACATTGACCCAAGCTCAGTTTGGCGGGTGACGGTGGGCACAGAAAACGAAAAACCAAAGATTAGGCCAAAAAGAGACTTGTTAACGGTCAGCGCGCATCACTGAGCAAGCCTTTGCGTCAATCATTTTTAGTCCCCACGGACACCATCCGGGGGGGACTTATAGGTTTGGTCATGTCCGTGCGTCCGTCCGTGTGCGCGTGCGTGCGTCCCTGCTTGCGTGCGTCCGTTCACGCAGATATGTCAGAGATGCCTGGAGTGATTTCATTCAAACTTGGTACAAGGATAACTTCATATGTCATACATATGCACGTTGATTTGTTTTCTGATACGATCCAATATGGCCACCGGGCGGCCATTTTGTTACGATTTTTTCATGTACAAAGCCATAACTCAGGCACATCTCAACCGATTTTATTCAAAGTTGGTAAAAGGACATTGACCTATAACATACATACGCACGTCAATTTGTTTCACGATATGATCAAATATGGCCGCATGGCGGCCATTTTGTTTCAATTTTTCATGTACGGAGCCATAAATCATGCACGTTTCAACCGATTTTATTAAAAGTTTGTACAAGGACATTGACCTATGTCATGCATATTCACATTGATTTGTTTTGTGATGCGATCCAATATAGCCGCATGGCGGCCATTTTGTTATGATTTTTTTTATGTACGGAGCCATAACTCAGGCACATCTCAACTGATTTTATTCAAGTTGATACAAGGACATTGACCTATATCATACATATGCACGTCAATTTGTTTCACGATATGATCCAATATTGCCGCATGGCGGCCATTTTTTTATAATTTTTCATGTACAGAGCCATTACTCAGGCACATCTCAACTGATTTTTTTAAAAGTTTGTACAAGGACATTGACCTATGTCATGCATATCAACATTGATTTGTTTTGTGATATGATCCAATATGGCCGCATGGCGGCCATTTTGTTACTATTTTTTATGTACGGAGCCATAACTCAGACACATCTCAACTGATTTTATTCAAAGTTGGTACAAGGACATTGACCTATATCATACATATGCGCTTCAATTTGTTTCACGATATGATCCAATATGGCCGCATGGCGGCCATTTTGTTACAATTTTTTCATTTCCTTGGCCATAACTCAGGCACGTCTAAACAAATTGTACTGCATCAAACTTTACCAGTGATGATGTGTCAGTGTTAGGATAGGATGCAAAAATGTATGGCAGCATCCTGTTGATTAAGTACTAATTGATTCATTTTAATGACCTTTTGTAATTAGTATGGGGGCTTGCATCGGTTTCATGTTTTCACCACCATGGAACTCATTTTTGGCCGTTAAGCCCCATCTGTATCGCAGTATTTTTCATCACAGACCTAATTAATGAAGAGGACTTTTTCCTCTCAGAGGACTTGTAATTAAAGTACAAGTGGGGACTGTGTCATTGTCAATGACTTGTTTTCTGTTCCTCTTGCGCATAGATCGCCGGAAAGGAAAACAAAGTGTTAAAGTTGTATACATGCTACCTCTTCCCCTGCGTTCAAAAATCAAGAATGAAATGCAACACATAAAAATAACCATGAACTACATGCTTGGGAAGCGGGCTGACTGCCGGAGCAAAAGAATATAGGCCTAAAGTGAAAAAATTCAACAGTGTGCGTCATTGTCCCATTTTGGAAAAACGTTATGACATTTACAATTTAGATATCCACGGTGTGTTGGAATCAGAATTCTATACAGCGCCCCCCAAAAAACGATGCCTTTTTAATTTTTTCTAATTAGGTGCTGTAAGTATTACACGCCACCTTGTGCTGATGGGAATGTATAGCAAGCCATGCTTACGCTCTCACTTTAGCGATTGAAGTGGATTATAGACTCCAAAAGACCAGCCCGTTTGTGCTCTATTCGACCATATTGACTCATATTTTGCAATTCTGTGTTGTTTGTACGTTGTCATTGATGAAGCCTGTCTCTGCGTGGAGATCAATGCCCGTATAGAGTATGGTAAATATCATCACAGTAGTATATAGTGTCCGGAGACACGATGGTTTGAATCAGAATAAGGGGCCTGTCACAATTTCATTCATATCCAGAAAACCTTATATATGTGTGTGTATATATATATATATATATATATATATATATATATATATATATATATATATATATATATATATATATAAACCCTTCTGCGGGTTTATTGGTGATTAAAATTGTACAAAACACAATTAAGCGGCAAACCAATAAAAAACTAAAGTTAATATTCATTACTGATACGCAAACAACTTTTGTAGTTCATCGATCAACTTTACACTCTCATATTTAGAATGGTGATCTATTCACCCTCTAAACATGCAACGGGAAATGATTTGCCAATCTATAGGCTCATAAAAAGGAATTGAAACCTTTGTATATACATTTTAAACAGATATCACTGCTATTGTTCCTATGATTAACGTTTTCAAGATATTGAATATTAACGTTGAATTTCGCACGGAAGCAAAAGCATTGAGAGTCAATACGTCGTGACTACAGTGGTATAGTGCCTTTATTGCAATGTTGTCACTTCACTGAGAATGTCACTCAATGGGTCTTTGCTTTATCAAAGACGGTGACAGATATTTTTGTCCGATATTTTTCACAAAAATACATCAATATCACTTAATTGCATAAATGAATCGGTTTTCCTCAACGAACGACGTAAACGATGAGAATATCGTCACTAATTTGTTTTGAAGAATAACGTCAAACACTAGAATTGAAGTGTTTGATAAAGCTGCAGTTTGTAAAGGTACAGACGTAGCGGGGCACAGACCATTCTGATCCCACATCAGTACAGTGGGTAAATCGCCAGTTTTGCCGTGTGGTAATGGCATAGATTGAACGCTGTCCAGGAGAGGAAGGCATCTCCTTCCTTCTTTATTTCACCCTAAGTCAGGTCATCCTAGTACCAACAACATTCTTTGGGAACGCCCTCGTGATCATATCTGTGATAAAGTATAGGAACTTGCAGACACTGACAAACTGTTACGTTGCTAGCCTGGCGTTAAGCGATATAGTCGTGGCTGTTTGCTTCATCGTTACTATGGCAATAACTGCCCAGAAGATACCTGTGCCGGCTGAATACATATGTGTTGTCAGAGTCGCCATCCTCACGGGTGGATGGCTCATATCTGCGTTGCATCTCTTGGCCGTCGCCGTTGATCGCTACAAGGCTATCACAAATCCGCTCACCTACCAGTCTGCGATCACTGTCAAGAAAGTGGCCTTTGTCATCGCTGTTATGTGGCTAGTACCTCTTGTCTATGCAGCCACGTTGTTTGTTGGAGTTGATCCGCTGGAGGCAAACGCGACCGTACACACAGGGGATTGCTCGGTAGACCGTGTTGTGTCGGGATGGTTAGGCTTGTTAGTGCCCGTCTTTTGTTTCATGTTACCCGTGATGATCATACTTTGCATCTATGTTCACATATATCTCATCGCCAGGAAACATTCTGAGAAAATTTCAAACCAGCGACCGGCGCATAGCCTGATCAACACCTCATTCAAACGGGAGTTGAAGGCAACCAAAACTATAGCGTTTGTCCTCGGGATGTTGATTCTATCGTTCACACCGACTGCAGTGCTTCAGATATACCGAGTAATTGTCGACGACGAGCCGTGCGACACTTTTCGGATTACTCTGCTCAGTATTTTGCTGAGCACAGTAAATTCTGCGGTGAATCCAGCCGTTTATGCATACAGGAACATGGAATTTCGAAAAGCTTTTAAGAAGATTCTTAAAGCTCCCTTCAGTAACTGCTGCGAATTTCGAGAAGAGATGCCTATCTAGAGACGCCTTTGCAATATCTACGGTAGGGCGTTTATTGGCAACAAACATCTTCTTGATTTTCCCAATATTTTCGACTTAGTTGACCATAAGTCTTCTGGTGAATTACGAATGAAAATTTAAACTTTGATATTCTGAAAATTTGACTATTTATTAGCTATTATCTCGTTAGTTTACAAGCAAGAATTATCTTCAGGATAATAAAAGTGTTGTACGACACAAAGCTTTTTCGTTCTTTTATTGAATAAATGCTAGTTCAAAGTTTCCGCAGTGTTTCTACTTATAAAATTAAGGTTGTACGTGCCTCGAAAGTGAAAGACTTTAACTTCCGCGCAAACTTTCCTCGATGAAACTTTCAACCACTCTCTTACCAACTCAGGAAGAAAAATCAGGGGTCACCACGCAAAATTTGGTACCAGAGAAATAGATTACCTAACATTTACCGATGTTTGAAGATAGCCGCCATCCATGAGTTAACTCTATGGGAAAAACTAAAATTTTCGAACACTGAGACGATTTAATTTTGTCTTGTTGGGCCCACTCCAAGGGCTTTAGAATGAACCCCACATAGTGATTGATCAGAAAAATAAATTGTAAAACAATGAGAGGCCAAACACCTGTCCTTGAGGCGCATCCTAACCTAAATTAAACGTAGTTTATTGGAAAGATGATCAAGTCTATAAAAATCTATTCGAACCTCATGTACTTGAAAATTTTGTTAACACATTATGTGATCAAAAAGGAAGGCGTTTGAATTTATATCGAAGTGCGAAAGCAGTTGACAAAGTGATCTGTACGCAGTCAACACATGACATATTAAAAGTTATGATAAACGTTTTCCTATAATTAGTAACGAGAAAGGTAATAAAATACGCTTTAAAAATCAATAATGGCTGCATTGAATTTGATGTACCGAAAGAATATATTCATCATTCATTAACTTATACTATTGTACGAGCTGTTTCAATTAACTTTGGGATGGGCATATTTGCCGTACTTTTCTGAAGTATGAAATATATCCCCTGAATTCACCTAGTTGCGAACGTTTATGCTACGTGGTGGAGCAGGAGTGCAAAAAATTAGAAGCCACATCATCAATCTTGCAGATCTCACCCTCCCCCTAATTGTCCATCCCTCAATACTGTGTGAGTGTCATTTTTGGCTGCTGGCGGTGTGCTTCTCGCACATATATATGAAACCTTTTGTTCCTATTCATAAAAGCAAACCATGGCAGTCCAGAAACTGAAGCGGCGCACTGTTCTCTGATGCGGCATGTGTCATGGAGGCGCACAGCAGAATATCCGGGAAATGTCGTTGGTATACAAATTTTTTAAAGGCAGACAATTTCCCACAGTCACATGTGATCGGTCTATTCCGCTCGGCGTCTATGCCCCATAGACGTGTGTACGAATGCCTTTCTCAAGCATATGTACACACGTCTATGGGGGCATAGACGCCGAGCGGAATAGACCGATCACAAGTGACTGTGCAATTTCCCGAGAAAAGAGCCATGGAGACGTCAACAAAAAAGTCAGATTATCATATTCAGTGACAACACCTGTACACAAATTTAACTTGAATCTGGTCAGTAGTATAAGAGACATTATCTCAATGATAGCATTACAGCACAAGCTATCGAAAGTTTAAGATCAAACTGTTTATTCGTTCACAAGTGTTCCGCCATCTTTGATCATAACCAAGTCAGCCGTGGCTATGTCTTGAGTTGGCAGATTACCCGAACTTGATTTTGTTTCTGTCTACAGCACTCGCAATAGCGAATTCGATGTAGTATTCAACAGGCATACAGTGACACCTGAGCAGTGAAAAGGGAAATAAAATTAATGTGAGTAAATCAACATTGTCTAGCCGACTTAGGATGACAGCGGTTTCTCATTGAATTCTTGAATACCTCGACTTAGAAGCCCAATAACACCACCGTTTGGACATTCTGTCTTCAGAGGACAATAGGGACTGGTCGGAGTTGAGTATTTGTTTCCCGCTCAGATTACATGTACTTATTATATTATAGCCTTCCACTTCAAATTTATTGACGGTATTTTCTCTCGTGTTCATGTAGTAAGTATCGACTCTACATATGGTACCCTGGTATTTCCTGTTACTACCGGTATGTATGTTTGATTCACATTGTAATAAACCATGACATTTTTTGAACTCCATGATGCGTTTGTTGTATAACATAGGTTTTTGCTGCAATACTCCATGGCAGTTACCCACATTGGTAGGGTACGAAGTACGCTAAAACACACATTCACGTTTTCTGCAGTAATGAAGTAAATTTATTGACGTCTTCGTACTTGTATGGCAGTATGACAA